>JARJRE010000154.1:0-41693 GCA_030783385.1 Akanthomyces dipterigenus | reverse complement strand
TAAGGGAGGCGTTATAACTAGTTAGATATAAGTAAGAAGTAAGGAAATAGGTGTATTTGTGATGATAATGAAGAGAAGCTATCCTAAGGGAGAGAGGCGGCTGTGGCCGGAAGGCTCTAGTGGCTGACTCAGCGGCAGGCCTGGTGGGCGTGCCTGCCAATAGAGCGGGCCATTGTGTGTACGGAGGCTTCAATTGCGGGGTCCCAAGTCTCTTTTTCTGTGAAAAGCGAAGTCCTCCTGGCATAGAAAGATCAAACTAGCTCCATCAGAAATGATTCATTTTTCACCCTGCCCAAAGCGGAAAGATCTTGGCCCGCTGTATGCGTTGACCTCGGAACCTTGGCACAACGCCTGGATAAAATAAGTGGCAACAGTTAAACTATATAAAACGACGCAACCACGGCTATCCGTTGCCGCAGCTGAACCACGTTTCACCAGGACCCTCGACAGCCTCCTTGCTCATCATGTCGCAAAATATATACGACAGGCAGGACTTCTTCACCGCCTACTCGGAAATCATCGACCGGTCCGGGCACAAGGACCTCGACCGCGACCCCCTCTGGAGGCGTCTGCGCACGCTCCTGCCGTCGTCCGTCGCCGGCCTGCGCGTCCTCGACGTCGGCTGCGGCTCGGGCTGGTTCGCGCGGTGGGCCGTCGACCACGGCGCCGCCTCGGTGACGGCCGTGGACATTTCCCACAACATGATTGCCAAGGCCCGCGCCCTCAACGGGGACGGCGGCGACAGCGACGGCAACGACACGGCCTACGCCGCCAAGATTGACTACCGCATCGTGGACCTCGACGCCGACCCCGCGGAGGCCCTCGTCCACCGCGAGGGCGCGGCGTACGACCTCGCGTTCAGCGGGCTGACGCTACACTACCTCGCCCGGCTGGACGTGCTGGTCGCCGCGGTGTGCGTGCTGCTGCGGCCCGGGGCCGTCTTTGCCGTCAACGTTGAGCACCCCGTGTACACGGCGCCGCCGCGGCCGCGCGTGGTCGCCGACGCGGAGACGGGCGAGCGGTCATGGAATTTTAGCGACTACTACAGGGAGGGCGAGCGCGTGGTGGACTGGCTGGCGCCGGGCCTGCGCAAGCAGCACCGCACGGTGCAGGGCTATCTGGACATCTTCTTTCAGGCGGGCTTTGACTTGACGCGACTGATTGAGATGCTGCCGACAGAGGAAGAGGTGGAAGCGGGTACCGTTGGCGAGGACGAGCTGCTGCGGCCGCTGTTTTTGATGATGGGGCTGAGAAAGCGCGCTTAATATGAGGGGGAGTTGTGCTAGAAGTGATTCAAAGATGTGTTAAATTGGGCGAATATATTACATTACATGTTGAAACTAGCGATTGCTTTGCTTGCCGCCGCCGAGGGGTATATCCTGCTGGTATAAAATGCCAAAAAAATGTAAAGGAATGCAGAAAAGTGAAACAAGAGACTGGGTATCGTGCGGCTTGTCGCATTGTTGAAAGCGTCGTTGAATGACGAGGTACAGAACAGGAGAATGCTCAGGATCTCGTGTAGCACCACCGCGTGCCTGTTCCCGCGTCCACGCTGCAGAGGCTCTGCTCTACCAGCGCCGCGAGGAGCGAGCCGCACAGCGTGCCAGCGGTTTCGCCGGTGCTGATGATGCCGAGGCCAAACTCGGCATCAGCGGGCTTGTCGGTGGCCATTTGCTCGACAGCCGACGCGAACACGTTGGCGTAGACGGCACCGCCCAGGAGACCGGTCAAGAAGAGCGCGGGTAGTAGAAAGTACGGCGAGGAGAAGATGGTGGCCACGCCGTTGAAGAGTATGACGGCCACCAAGACGGCGAGCAGGGTTGTGAGGCGAGCGAGGTGGCGGAAGCGGATGAGGAGAATGGTGGACCGCGACACGAGGTTGCCGGCCTGGAACGCCAGACTGTAGATGGCGACAAAGGTCTCGAAGCTGCCAAAGACGGCAGACTGGCCGTAGGCGCGGGCGATGCCCGGCGCGACGAGGGCCTGCAGCGTAAAGGCAAAGCACAGGGAGCGGATGTAGGGCTTGGCGAGGGGGTCGACCAGGCGCATGTTGTGCTCGAAACGGCCCGCCCACGTCTCGGGCTCGCTCCGCGGCGGCTCCTGGACCACAAACGAGCCGCCCTCCTCGGCGGCGCGCGCGTCAAACTTGATGCTGTCGACGGTCGTCGTGGTGAAGATGGGCGGCCGGCGCAGGATCATCGAGTTGGCGACGAGGCCGGCGCCAATCAGGTAGTGGGCGTAATCGACGGCACGGCGCAGGACGACGTGCAGGCTGACGGTGAGGACGTAGGGGGCGACGGCCCAGAGGAGGGCGGCGGCGCCGGTGCCGATGCCCCAGCCGGCGAGGCCGGCGCGGCCAAAGTGCCGCAGGTGGCCCATGCAGGAGACCTCGGTGGCGGCGGCCGTGGCGGCGGCGAGCATGGTGATGAGCACGCGCCACACGGCGGGCACGTTGGCGGGCGCGACCGCGGTGACGAAGACGGCGAGGGCCCAGCAGGCGGCGAAGAGAAAGGGTCGCAGCTTCCAGTGGACGTGGCGGAGGCCGTGGGGGGCCAGCAGCTTCACGGCCAGGGCGGGGAGGACCTGGATGAGGACGACGACGGGCCGGGAGTAGGGAATGATGAGGTAGCTGGAGGCGAAGACGATGCTGGCGAGGATGACGTTGCAGAAGCCTGTGGCAGGTCAGTAACGAGTGGGTAGAGGAGGCATCTGGCCAAGTTGCGTGAACGTGGGGAGAACGCACCGAGGATGGTGTAGCCGGTAATGATTTTGATGCTCTGGTTGCGTAGAGCTTTCATGGCGTGGCGCCGCTCATGGCTCTGAGGGCCGGACATGATGTTTCCGAGTCCGAGCCTAGAGAATGTGACGGCGGTGTGCGTTTGTCGTGGTGATTGTTGACTGTTGAGGGAAACTGAGGGGAGGATGACGGTGGGGGAAGCTCTCGTGATGAGTGCCTTTGGAGAGGATGGAGAATAGGCGTTCACAGCTGATACATGGACAAGTACAATGATCTGCACGAGACAGAAAGAAAAGAAAGAAAAATCCCAAAATATGCCAACGCTACCTGCTATCAATCCTGGTAGATAGTTTTTAGGTACAACTGAATACTGGTAGATACAACGCGCGGGTTGGAGAAAACGGGGGCGGAGCTGCGTGCGTCTCTGATTGTTGATTGTCTTCTGCGCTGCAGCCTGTGCCTGCTAGCCATCCGCTGGCCCACGGGATGCCCAATCCAATCTATGTGGACCGTGGGGCTTCAGGCAGGCTAAAACGTTAGGCGGGCTTAGCGGGCTGTCAGGGGGAGCCCCTGCTAGCGGGCACAAGTACCTGTACATGTCTGGGGCCGGGCCGGCTTGCAGTGTGCAACAGTGGTCGAATCATCAGCGCTCTCACGCTGTGCGTTACTACCAGTAGAAGCAGCAGACGAGAGCCACGGCACGCGACGCAACCTTTTGGATGTTTCCTTTTTCGTTTCTTTTTATCAGTATTGCAGCTGACGCAGCATTGCTCGCGTGACTGATTGTACTTGTACCTAGCTATCGCGACTCTTATTAGGACTTGCAGCAGCGGCGCGCAGCATCTTGCTCTGCCCTGCTCATCGGGTGCTATAGTCGCATTGCGGATGTAGACTGTGAACTATGCATATATTGTATCCAAAAAGCGGGCAGTTCACCAGTCCAAAATCGTCAGGCACTCTCAACAATTCCTCCGCCATTTGTTTGCATACTAGTAGGACCGTAGCAGAACCAGGTCGGAGCTCCAACGCCCTTGAGAGGACCCTTGAAAGTCCGATTGGACGGCCCCACAGCGCTTCGGACGCCGCCCAGCTCCTCCTTTCTAGTGAGTGGGCGAGCGGGCTCTGATGACGAGTGGCCGCAGAGGAAAAAAAAAGCCGCAGACAGAGAGGGACAGAGAAGTAAATCCGGCCCACCCTTCTCATGTACTACGTATGCTAGACGTGTAAATAGTGACCAGCGGGCAATTTTACAGGGTTCACTATATTGAGCAAGCGGACAAGCTCACTAGCTCCATCATCACAGCGCCCACTAACGTGATGGGGGCCTCTGAGAGCCCCCCTCTGCTGCACGTGTAAGCGTTGAGCTTCGCTTCGAGGGAGGCAGAGTTACAGTCAGTGCGGCGGCACAGTCGAGGACGAGCACGCACAAGAATGCAGCGACCCGGTCGTGTCTGCCGCGCAACCAAGACAGGCTTGCTTGGTGCTTGCTAACAACAGACTAGTTCATGTGTCCCTGCAGCCAAGATCGGGCTGGTGGTGTGCAACCTGCATGAATGCGCGATTGGGTGTGGTCGCCCGGCATTTATCGCCCAATGTGGATTTTGCCTTTTCTCCTTTTAATTCATGGTCTGTGACGGATCCAGCGGTCGACATTCGTGAGTAAATCAAGAGACTTGTACCAAAAATTTAATCTTTCTAGAATATATGATATTGGAAGAGATGGACAGGTCTAGGTGCAGCCAGTAAGGACCCCGGCGTCCACGTTCTACCATGTCCCTAGAATCGCTGCGTCTCCATGACAAGTTGATAATCCTTGTGAGCTTTCCGAAACACCTGCGCCAACACTGCAACGTAACTTAGTCACAATTTCATCCACAAGCGGCTTCTGCAGATTGCCGTAGAGGCAGAGCTTTCGTGGTGATGACGGCGCCTGCGGTGGATCGGTAGTCTGGATGAATCGGCCCCGCGTCGGTTTCGGTTCCGAGTTCACCTCCATGGCGATAAGTCTATCATACGAATCCACGAGTATCATGCGCTTCTCGATTCTACTCGCAGACCCCGTGCCGTCTCTGGCAAGTCGGCTGGTCCAGAGCAAGTGTCCCTTGCTGCTCTTCCAGAGGACATGGGGCAGTTCCGGAGCAAACATGTTTTCGTCGTGTGCCCCAATCACGATGGACTCGTACGCAGGCGATGAGGGCTGGATAGTCGTCTCGTTGGGCAGGTAAAGCCGGATATCCCAACGCATCTGCGACAGCTGTACAAGCCCAGCAATGTCACTGGTAGCTGCACTTGCCGACGATGACGATATTCGGATGGAGGGTCTCTTGGAAGACCACACAGTCTTGACGGCCTTGGCTTTGTTTACTCTACTCAGGATCAGAAAATCCACGCCAAATTTAGCATCCCAGTCCAGATCTGGATATTCGACGGTATACGTCTCGCCCATGCCTCGCGTGCGCACGATTTTGCAAGGCACCCCGGGCTTGCTTCCAAACAGGACGCTGAAGGCAGACGTTGGTCGCAGATGACGATATCGCGCCTCCACGCCGGGAACATCCTTGACAGTCAGGCTGCTGGCAGGGTACGGCGACGGCACCGTTTTCCCTGCAGCGCCATCTGTCGAGCGCAGGGCAGCCAGCTGTGCAGGCTCTACATAACTTCGATTGCCGCTCCCGTCGCAAAAGACTAGTCTAAGTCCGCAGTTGCCGCAGTAGTGCGTGAACCATGCGCAGCGCGGCTTCTTGCGAGACCAGAGCAGGGACAGGCCCAGGCTGAAGACGGCTTTGACGCCGAGCGATGTTTTGCTACGCGACGTGAGTTGGCTTTCGCGGCTGGGGGTTTTCTGTTGCGCCGGGCTGCGCTGCCAACTCACCTGCGAGGATCAAGACTGTCGTGCACAAAGACTGTCCTCGCAAACGCTGTGCAGGCAGGACATGTCGCCAATCTGGGGGCAGCTCCCAGATCCTTGAGATCGTCTCTGGCAATAACCATGGCCGCTGATTTGATCCTTTCCAGAGTACTAAAAAGACAGTACTACTCTATACTGAATGCCTAAATGAAAAGCCGTATACAGAAAATCTGTAGCCTGGCAAGGCAGTCTTGTTCGCATCACGAGACTTTGCTGTCAGCCTCGACGCCTCTCTTGGCACGTTTGGCGCCGCAACGATTGGGCTGTAGCCGCCAGCCAATAATAAGTACATTGCCTAAATTTGGGGGCAAATCAGGTGTCCTCTTTAAACCTGAACGTTACTGCCTTGTTTCTACTACAAATACAAGGTTTTGGCATCTCAGAATAAGTAAACACGACAGCGCAGTACCCGGTGCGCACTGACAGTGAGGCTGGCGAGGGGAGCCAGAAGGATCCTGCAGGTACGATTTACTAGCAAAGCGCTAGAAGCGGCAGCGATGTCGCACCCTTGTTCTCCTGGTAGACATTCTTGTCTAACTGTTGTACGCATACGTGATGATCTTTTGATCTAATTTCAATTTAATGGCGGAAAGAGATGAGAGTGTAATTCTTGGGGCGCACTCTTGCGCACACGTTTTGCATGTGATTCTCAACAAATTGACAAAATTACTGGACCTACTATGTATAATCTGTACCCCATCTGCTTGCCGCAAGAGGCAACCCGCTGCAGCCCGCTGCTTGTCCACTTACTACGTACAATGCGGCGAGGCTGCAGGGGGGCAAGGAGAAACCTTGTCTCTGCCAAGAGCCATGTCTACCAGTAGCCGCAAACTTGTCTCGCGCGTGGGAAAAAGGGCAGCGTGAAAGAAGCACGGTGGTTTCTGTCCAGGGGCGACTGCGCACGTCGTCGATGGGCATACGTATACCATCCACGCGGATCTTCTACCCCGACTTGGCCGAGTCAAGAGACGCGGCAGGCAGATTGAAAAAGGAAGAAGAAGAAAAAAAGAAAAGAAAAAAGACAAGGGGACGCCACCACCACCGCAGACACTGACACGCACAGCAAAAGCAGCACAAGAGCACAGGAGCTGGCTCCAACTACCACTAACACCCGTGGACTGTGGCCCGGCCAGGCCAATTGCCGGCGGCTTCAGGGCCCACGTCCTCGATCCATTGGCTGACACTGCAAAATGGCGCACGCACAAGGGCCTCCAAGACACGCGACCGCCGTAGCACCAATCTGTCCTAGCCCTGGCTATTTATTCGAGCTAATTCAAACAACCAGCATAGGTAGTCAACGTTAGTTCGCTCGCCAAATGTATTCAGAGCGAAGCGTGCTTCAAAGTCGGTCCCTGACTTGCCGTGTAAGCTGTCGCCCACAGCCCGCCCCCAGGAAAGCAGAGACACTCACGCCACACCATCCCGCTTTGTACGGATAGGCCATAGGTTTGCAGGCATCGTCCCATCCGCTTGTGCCAGTAGGTAGGTACCACTGCACCAGTATGGAGTTACCTCTGTTCTGCTCCTCTTATGGCAATGCCACCAGAGTTCGCCGTGGTTCTCATCCATGTACCTCTACTTGCTCAGTTCCCACTCACCTCCAGGCTTCAACCCCCCGTTTGCACTCTCAACTTGTCAACCCACCCAAGCTGATCTCCCGATAAGTACTCCTGCTGGCTGGTTTGGCAACTTGAACCATCCTTCAGTTGTGATTTCTTGGCTTTTCTTCTCTCTTCGCACCCTGCAACTTGGGAAAACCACTCTTCTAGCATCGCAGTCGGTGTCTGTACCGAACCCAATCCCATACCGCCGAGTGCTCGGCGCCTTGAACCACCATGTTTAAGCACTTTCGTCGTGGTGGCGGCCGCCTCAGTCTCCCCATTGACGAGCCCGCCCTCGCGACGCCTTCGCGAAAGCAAAAGAAGCGCTTTCGCAATGTCAAGCGCCTGTCTGTCCTTGTCGTCGCCGTCACCATCATGGCCACTGGCTTCATGGTTCGTCTTTTACCACACCATTTTACTTGAGACACCAAAAAAGGCATTTCCACGATACTAACACGCTCGTCGCAGGCCACCAAGAGCTCCTCGTTTTCTTCCACCCTCCGCCAGTCGTCCTGGGACGGCACCGTCACCCACGCCCAGCTCCAGAACCTCTCTCTCCCGCAGCAATCCCGCAACGTCGGCGGCACCCGTCGCTTCCGCGTCTTCATGCCCGCCGACGCGCCGCACCTCAGCCTCTGCAAGTCCGTCATGTCTTCCGTCGCCCTCGGCTACCCGCTGCCCATCCTGCTCAACTGGAAGGGCGAGTTCAACCGCCCCGAGTGGCACCTCGCCGGCAGCCACATTGCCAAGCTCGAGAGCCTGCACGCCGCCATCGAGGCCCTGCTCGCCGACCCCAACGACATTGCCCACGACGACGACCTCGCCGTCCTCGTCGACGCGTACGACATTTGGTTCCAGCTGCCCCCGTCCGTCCTGATCCAGCGCTACCACCAGCTCAACAAGGAGGCCGATCAGCGCATACGCAAACAATGGCGGGACACCTGGGGCGAGCACGAGAATTTCCCTGTACAGCCTCCGAAGCAGAATATAGTCGTCACGTCCGCCAAGGACTGTCACCCCGGCCCCCAGTCGGGCTCCAATCCGCACTACGACCACTGGCCGCAGTCCCCCATGCCAAAGTTCATGTACGGCCCCGGCACGGATCGAGTATCAGGACCTCTGTTTGACTCGGCGCGAAAATACAAAAAGGTCCGCCCCCGCTGCATCAACAGCGGCATGATCATGGGCACCATGGGCGCGCTGCGGGCCGCCCTCGTCCGCAGCAAGGAAAAGATTGCCGAGGCGGAGCGCACAGGACGGCAGCTCTGGAGCGACCAGGCGCTCTTTGGCGAGGTCATGGGCGACCAGGAGCTCTGGCGGGAATGGATGCGCCATCTCGGCTCGACGTGGAACGGCAACGTCTCCGACAGCACGCCGTCCAGCCTGCACAAGGACGTGGTGCCCATTGCGCGGGCCGCGCTGCAGGGCAGGAACTTTGAGTTTGGCATCGGCCTCGACTACTCCTTCAGCACCATTCCGCCGACGTGCTCCGCCGAGGAGGACGGCTACTTTGTCAACCTCAACGACCACAAGCAGGTCGAGGCCGAGTCGGCCAAGGCCGGCGTCGTTGACGGAATCCGCGTCCGTGGCGTGCCCGCCGAGCTGGCCAGGGCAACGTCGTCGTCGTCGCCCAACAGCGCCCGCGACGCGATTAGGTACCGCGATCCGCTCCGCGACATTGTCTGGGGGGACGTGCCGCTCTACACGGACTTTTTCTTCGGCACCACGCCCGTTGGCATCCACCACAACGCCTACGTCGACAACCTCAAGGCCTGGCGCGTCGAGCACTGGTGGGAGCGCATGTGGTTCTACCCGCAGCTGCGTAAGCTCGTCTCGTCGCACCTCATCCTCCCGCAGACGGGATCGGGCGTCCGTCCCATTCTCCGCACGGACAAGGTGGCGTCGGACGGGAAGGAGGTCATCTACATGCCCCCCGCGTCGGAGACACACGAAAAGGTCGTGACGGTGTTTGAGCCGGCCCGGGATGGCGAGGAGGCTGCGTTTCCGCCGATTTCGTGGGATGGCATCTGCCAAAAGGGCAAGAAGCCGTGGTTCGAAGAGCTCTTTGGCGACAAGATTGGTCCATTGGCTCTGTAAAGCCACGGCATAAAACAACATAATTCAACAATACATGACCGCAGACCTCGGAACGAGGCAGCAACTCGTGTACCACAACAAGCATAGATACCATGTTTCTTTTCTTCTTTGTTTTGGCGTTTCAACAGCCGGGAAATATATATGTTTTTTGGGAGGCAGGCACAGGATACCCCAGTTATTTTGATAATACATGAATGGCAATTGCCAACCCCCAATCATCATGTTTATTGAGTCGTGAAATTTACAACGTGTCCCAGTCCTAATCCCAACACCCTTCAATCCGCCGTGTATAATTATACCCCCAGCTTCGTCAGGGCCTCCAAGGCCGCATCTCTCCATCCATCCACCAGTTCCGCGCGCTGGCCCCTCGGGCACACCTCCACCAGCGCGCGTGTGTAGCGCAGCACCGTCCACACGTCCGTCACCTCGACCGACACGCCCTGCGTCCACCACGGCTCGACGCCGCGCGCCTCGAGCATCTGCTCAAAGACGGCCCGCAGCCGGTCCTTTTCCGCGCCCGCCGCCGCCGCCTCGTCGCCCGGCCGCCCGCTCCAGAGAAACGCGCGGGCCGGGTCCCAGCGCGGCGCGGGCACGACGCCGGCAAACTCCCAGTCCAGGATACCCGTCAGCGTGCCGTCGGGCGTGGCCATGACGTTGGCGAGGTGCAGGTCCTTGTGCGCGAGGATGAGCCGCGTGGCGGCGAGCTGCGGCTCCAGGAGCGGGAGGTGCGCCGCGAGCGCCGCGAGGCGCGGCTGCAGATCGCGGCGAAGCCACGCGAGCGATGCGTGGCGGGAGACGGCGCGGATGTAGACGTGCAGAAACGCCTGCACCAGCTCGGCGTGGCTGCCGTACGGGCCCGTCGGGTTCAGCGTCGTGACCGACTCTTCAGCGCCCCAGTACGTTTCGATGTCCGGCACCATCCAAAAGGTGTCCTCGAGCACGGGGCCCGGCACCACCACTGCCGTCTCCTCCTCCCTGCCCGCCCCGTGGCTCGCCTGCTGCAGGCCGCCAACGTGCCGCCACTCGTGCGCGTTGAGCTCCACGAGCACGTCGGTCAGCTGCGCCACCAACCGGCGGCGGGCGGCTTCGGTGAGCGCCGCGTACATGGTGTCGACGCTGGCGCCGGGCACGCGCTCCAGCAGCGTGTACTCGCGGCCGAGCGCATTGTCCGGCGAGGCGTCGAAGCGCACCACGGCGGGCACGGGGATGCGCGTGTGCGCCGCGAGCCACCGCAGCACGGCGACCTCGTTGGTCGTCTTGGTGCGCGGGATGTCGCGCCCGGAGACGCGCAGCACCAGCGTCGTCGTCGTCACGGGCTCGTCGTCGTCGTCGTCGTCGCAGGGCCGGCGCGACGTGGAAGAGGATAATGGTGCAGAGGCGCCGCCGGCATTGGGAAGGGCACCGGCAAAGTGCACGAGGTAGATGGAGTGAAAGGCGGCCGTGGCGCGCAGCGGCTCGATGCTGATGGGCGGTGGGAGCGCGAGGCTCGTGATGAGCGCGGCGATGGCGTCTGCGGAAACGACTGGCAAGGTCTCGGCTACAGATGCTGCCATTGTGAAAGAGGCTGATGGTGGTACTTGCTTCCCTACTACAGTAGCGTATTACAAGCTGTTGTCGGGCAGGACGGATTTCGGTTCGTGGCGTGGGATGTCGTCAACCCGCTCACTAGCACCATTACCAGGAGCTGAGATCGTTGCCACATTTCAACTCGTCATAACAGTTTACAGTGCCACATCCACGCCCGTCTGGGACTTCTCTGATCGGCCAAGTGGAGTTTTGAATTGTTACACGCAGACACGCCAGCCTCCCAATCAAGCAGTTCGTCCCATGTCCGTGACACGGGCAACCCCCTCTCGTGTACGCTGTGCGACTACGCCCGAGGCAAATCACAATTATAGAGTGTACAGAGAAACTCAGTAAATAGAGCTGTATATTTAGGCGTGCCATTGTTTTTTGTGTCAAAATAATGCGGCCTCTTTAGAGCTGGTGAAAATGAGTACTGAACAGACTTTGTGGAGTATAATCGTGTAGAAAAATAGCCAAGAACCAATATCATAGCCAAAAAAAAAGCAACCTGCTCCTCGCTAATGAGGGTATTTACGTCCTGAAAATCCAAGCTCGAGAAAGAAGAAAAGGCACCATGTCCATCCATCCATAAAAGAAAGCAACACAACAACTGGATACATTAACAAGGAACAACACATTACCCCAGCATTGAGAGACGGTCCGGGATGCGTCCTGCGACTGAGGCCCTGTCTCACCATCAGCTCACGACGTCTCCTCGACAAGTCGCACAATCTCGCAAAGACTCCTCATAAACAGCGCATCGGCATCGGTGGCATCGGCACCACTAATGGGCTCATCTAGCCGACCGCTCGCAGACATGAGACGCGCCGTGGCAATGAGTCGCACAATGCACTTGTACAACCCCTCCTGGACGGTGCGCACAGGGGCCTCGTTGCCGACGCTCGACACGGGGTTGCCGGGCAGCAGCTCGTCCCTGGACCACGACCGCGACGCCGCGCTGGCCATGGTGCTGGTCCGCCGCGTGATGCGGCTGTGGCGCCCGCCGGTGGGTGCGAGGGGCTCCGTGGCGGACGCATCGCCCAGGCCGAGGAGGGACGCGGCCTTTTTGGGAATGTCGTCCTGCTGGCGGTCTGCTCCGGCGGTCGTGCGGCGGTGGCAGCGGCGGCTCATGCTGCGCGCGAGCAGGTCCGACGCCGGCGCGGACGGGGCGCTGCGGGCAAGCAGGGCGGAGACGTAGTTGTAGGCCATGATGTGGGCAAACAGCGCATCGCATATGTACTCGGAGCAGGTGCCAAAGACGTTTTGAATCGCGCTCCAGGCCTTTTGCGAGTCCATGCCGCCGATGCTGCCGGCGCGGCTGCGATTGGCGGACTGCATGGCGCTGTGTCGTAGGCTGGAGGACGAGGCTCTCTTGAGCGGGTTGACTTTTTGCCAGATTGACTTGCGTCCAGTGTCCTCGGACGTGAGGGGAGAAGAGAGTCTCACGAGGTCTGTGTCGGGGAGTCTCATCTTCTTGGAGTACGATCGGATCGTGTCAATCGTCAAGCTCGACGACAGAAGGATGGTCTCTGGGAAGCATGCCACCGAGACGCGAAGAGTCTCAATCACATCCGGCGGTAGCGGCACGACTCTTGCAAGCTCATCGCCTCCAAAGTTTGGAACATAGGGCTTGGCCGTGTTTGCCAATGTGACGAGGTTGCGAGACGGAGAGGCAGGAGGAGTTGCCCTCGAGTAGTCCGGGCCTAGGCCTCGCCAGGATCTCTCTCGGCCGTCGTAGATACTGGTCTCGTCAACCTCTGCACCCGAGTTGTAGCCGTCGCTCATTGGTGGAGATTCCAATATCGGGGCTGGTTGACGGGCAGTAACGAGGGCAGCCGACGACTGCTTCTGGAGGCTCTCGGCGCTGATGCGCGATAACCTTTGGTGATGTTTTTGGGGAACGGGAGGAGGTGTCGAGGGAAGGATGTGTGGGATGGGGAGGCGTTGCTCGACAGGAGAGGGCTCGGGCAATGTGGCTCGCTGAAACCCTTGTGCAGGGATGCTTGTGCGATCAGAGGACTGTTCCGGGAATTTGCCTGGCAGATGACGTTTCGATATTCTTCTCGCGGCTGCTGGCAAGGCAAGCGGCGATGGCTCGAGCGATTCCAAACTTGGCACTCCGCTGACGGAATGAGACTTTTTATGAATCAGCCGGCTGCGAAACACGGCGGCAGACTGCTCATAGTCGAGCGGGAAAGGGTCATTGTCCACGACTGTAGGAGGCGTGGACGGCCGAGGTGAGAGGGGGAATAAAAGAGGCGACAGCGGTTCCAGTGCAGCATCCGAGTCCGATTCTTCGTCGATTTCAAACTCGGTGCCAGAGTCGCCATCAATCCAGCTGCAGTGCGCAGGTTCTTCTGACGGCGACAGAGGCTGAGGGGATTGCTTCCGTACCGAACCGTCAAAAGACGTGGCCGCTGTGAGGATGGATGTGTTTCGGCGGTATCGGAAGGAGGGGGGAGGCATGCCAGAAGACTCATCCTCGCTCACGAGACTATCCATGTCGGACGTGTCAGGGTAGCTGTGGCGATTTTGGTTCTGCTGCTCCTGCTGCTGCTCGAGAAATGAGGCCATCGAATCCTTTTCTTCAATGGCCCCGAGAATCTGGACCCGAGAGGATGCTGGCTGGTAGGGGAGGGCCATGCTGAGTCGGTTTGTAAACTGTCCAGCAGCTCTTGCGCGCGCCATGTACTCGGCAACGATGGAATATGACGGTGCGCCTGCCGTCATGCTTTTGGAGGTGAAGACGTCGCTTGCGAGTTCCAAGTCGCGGGCCAGCAGCTCGGGCAGGTAATCGTCGACCCGCTGTTCCATGCCGTTTCCAGGGAGGATCGGGCTCGTGTAACTCGAGGCTGAGGCGGATAGTGCAAGCGGCATCAGGCCCTTCATACTTGAGACGGATCGCCTCCGTGACGGCGACGAGCGGCTGGAGCACGTGGAGGGAGAGGTCCTGCTCGGGCTGCCCGGGCTGCACTCGGCGGTGGATGTGGGCGAGGCTGTCTGCTGTCGTAGAGGTAAGTGTATAATGTTCAGGCCATCTAGGGGCACGGAAGCAGGGTCGTAGCCGGGAGCTGGCATGGGAAACGAGGAGGGCTGCCAGGCTGCGTCACGGGCCGCGTGCCTGGGAGGGGCAGCTATATAAGATTCCGAGATTGGAGGAGAGGAGGCGAGCGCCACGGCCGGCAGCATCTGGCGAGATCAGGGCAATACAGCTATCCAGGGTCCGTGCTTGTACCTGAGAGGGCGAGGCGAGCGAGGGAGGCGAGTATACTGGTAGCCGGCGCCGACGGCGGGCGCGCGGGCGGGCGAGACAAGGGAGGGCAGGGCCGCACTTTGTTTGCCTCGGCCACACGAAGCACCTGGGGGCCAAAAGCAGGCGAGACAGTCGCAACAAGCGGTCTCGAGATGGGATTGGACTGGTAGGCTGTAGCACCGGGGCGTGTTGGTGTGGGCTGCAAGGGAATCCAAAACATCTTTTTGATGAAAGATGAGAGCAGAGAGGGCGACTTTTACCATGAAAGCAGGCCGCCGTTGGGCGGGATTTACACGGTATACTAGCTGCCCCGCTTGACATGATGTGTTTCTTTTTTCTTTTTTGCAAGTTGCCGGTTGTGTAAAATGTACGGTGCTTAGACTCTTGAAAGAAGCAAGTTGCAAAGACTATGCGTGGGGAAAAAGCAACCTTCACTTACAGGCCGCTAGTTGGCCGCAAAGCATCTTGTCCTCTTTTTACAGCAGCGCGCACGGGTTACCGCATCGACGGCAGGCCGCAGTAGTGTCTTTTATGCAGCCTCGGGCGATGCAGTTACTGCGGGAAGAATGAAGAAGAAGAAGGAAAATGCAGCAGAACTGAGAGTTGCGCTGGCAAAAGGAAGCCCGTCGACATGCAGCGAGGTTGGAGTAGGACAGGGAGAGGGTCAAGGCATCGCTGCAGCTTGCAGAAAAGCACTGGCAAGCAATCGCTACTGGTACCAGCTGCGAGATCGGGCAGTCTGCGGCGCAAGCTCTCAACTCGGGTCATACAAGTCGTTTCTAGTGACAAGCTATCCCGGGCCGTCTCCTGTCAGTTAATTAATCTACTCCAACGGCTGGAAGGGGGGCCACAATGGGCCGCTAGGGACGGTAGTGGTAACTAGAGTAAACACATGCAGGCTCCGGAGACTATTCATTTACATCATTTTCAAGGTTTTATTGCGTAGATGCAAAATACTGGATACGTCTTTGGGGAAAGCGTGGCGGCGATGGTGTGCCGGGGCGAGGGGCTCAGTCAGGTTCCCGATGTGATGAAGAAACCCCTTGCGTCACGTTGTGTGGCACCCTCCGGAAACGCACATCGCTTCGAGCCTTGAGCGAGTAAAGGTTCGCCGGCCCGGTACGCAATAGAGAGTGCTCATTCTCGGACAAGGAGAATGAAGTGGTTCTGGCTGCGTGGCTGCGTGGCTGCGTGGCTTGATACTAGGTGGTGTGGATATCCCATCGAGTGAATATGCGAGATAAACAAGACGAGGGGCATCCTGTATCCGTACCGGGAGGGACGAAAGATGGGATGCATATACGGCCCTGCACAGACGTACATTGTAATGGTAATCATGGCAGGGCTACACGGGACTTTGAAACTCGGGGACCGAGGGCGGTGTAAGTCTCTGTCGCTCGGCTCTCCCTCCTGCACACCATTTAACACGACAGCAACGGGTGATATCATGGTCATACTGGTACTCGGCCAGCGCAACCAGGATGATGGACAGCGAGTGTGGTACGCAGTTGCGATGTGACGAATCATTCGCGCAACCACAGAAAAAGCAAGTGGCGAGGCGCAATCGCTAGTGAATAGTACTGAATACCCAGTAGACACGCGCAGACCGGTGTGACCGGCAAGACAGGTCTTGGTGGCAAAGTGGCATACTAACTGAAGGGCGTATAGACTGGGTGGACGAGCAGGAACAAGACGCAAGAGAAAAAGAAAACAACGACAGCCCTCAGTCCAAGGGATGAGTGAGGATGCTTTGTCGTCGAGTTGAGGTATGGTTAATAAGTTAGGCTCACGACTCGCAACGGTGCATTGCAGCAGCTGATCGAGGACGCTGCGCAGTGCACGGCTGCCCTGTGGCTAGCAGACGCACTCACTGTAAGTCGCGGCCGTTGCCCCTGTAAATGCAACAGTGAATGCGCCAACAGAGCAGTCCAACAGCTCTGACTGCAGCCGGCCTATCCGTATTGTGGCAGTCTTTTCTTTTGTGTCTTCTTTGTCTTCTTTTTTTATAAACTGGCTACACTCAGGTCTGCGGTCTCGACTGCTTTCTACTCGGCAACTAGCAGACTAGTCAATGCTCATTGCTATCGATGCATGGTCAACGGTCTCTTCCAACATGATGGGTAGCTACCTACGTACTAGGTACGAGACATCAGGTGTCGGCTCAAGCTGAAGCCAGCTATCAAACAGCCGCCACCAGGCGTTGTACGCCCTGCATTCCAGGGCTCCTGATGCGCCCGGTCCCCTAAAACAAGCCACCTAATTTTCCCGTTACAGTGGCTGCCATGCTTCTCGGCATCACCAGTTCCAGCACGGCCATCGCTGTAATCCGTACCTTTTCACCTTATCCACTCCTCCAAGCTTGTCACCGTCCCCACGTCTGGCTTGCCAAAGGAAAAAAAAAAAAAAAAGGTCACCACCAGAGCCGCCATCGCCAGACATCAAAACTTTTCTTTTTCCCTTTTCCAGCTCTGCCATTCTCTCGCGTATCATGGTCCCTTGATCGACCATACATTGATACCGGGCCCGCAATTCCCATTTGTCTGAGCGCAATTAGTCAAGCCCAATTGAAGCTAGACAGCTCCTCCATCGTCTCCTCTCTTGCCCTGCTGCGGCGTGGGAAGAAGCTTGCTGCACATCACCAAAACGAACAAGGAGATTAGCCCTCCCCAGAAAGTCAAGCCAGTACGCAGACTACAGCAATGCTCACCGAGGAGCTCGTCTCCGCCGTCTGCGGCCCGCCAATTGCTGCCAACACTGCCGTGCCCAAGGACGTCGGCATCTACACCCACACCATCGCGCCCGCATGGCGTCTCAAAGCCACCTTCAAGAAGAGCTCCATTGGTCCCAACTGCCTCGCCGTCAGCGACAACCACGTTTTCGCCGCCCAGGACCAAAAGGCCCATGTCCATGTCTATTCGCGCCAGCGTGGTACCCAAGAAACCCTCGTTTCTTTTCATGAGAGGATACGAAGTGTAGCTCTCGCAGGAAACGTCTTGCTACTAGGAACTGCCGAGGGCAGGTTGATGCTCTGGGAGGTAGGTTTCCTTTTTCATACTCCCACATCCGCGCCGCCACTCACACTTGTTCTGCTTTCATGCAACGCTGTCCGTGTACAGTCTTTGTATTTCTTCTTCTATATTCCTTTTGCCGCCTTCTCTCATCTCTCAACCGCGACACATGCTGACTCCGTGGCGTGCAGACATCTACTGGTCGTCTCGTCACCACGCCTCCTTGCCATGTGCAGGCCATCTCCTGTCTTGCCACTACAGACAGCCACGTGTTGACTGCTTCTGATGACTCAAACATCAATGTATGGTCTCTGGCTAGGCTGCTCGAGTACGGCGCCGATCCTGGCTTTGAGCCGGATCTGACCCTCTCTAACCACCGTGGAGCCATTACATCTCTCGTGGTGGCGTCTGGCGACAATGCCGAGACGAGCTTGTGCGTGTCCTCAAGCAAGGACAAGACAAGCATCGTGTGGAACTACGAAAGCGGCCAAGTGCTGAGGACCCTTCTCTTCCCATCGATACCCCTTTGCGCCACCCTGGACCCTTGTGCTCGCGCCCTCGTTGTCGCTGCCGAGGATGGCTCCCTCTTCCTCGTCGAATTCTTTGGCGATAGGCCTTTGCTCGGCTCCCGGAGCGCTGAGCTGTCCTCGATCGTTGTTCAGGTCGGCTCGCCCCTTGGCGTGGCCGATGACGATGCTGGCCCCGCCACTTGCCTGGCCTTGAACTACAACGGCACCACGCTCATCACTGGCCACACAAAGGGCAAGATCCTCAAGTGGAATCTGACCGACAACAGTCACCCGGCGGAGCTCGCGAACCTCAATGCATCCGTTACGAACCTAGCATTTGTCCCGCTCCTTGCGTCCCACAAGTCACATCAAACGCCAACCGTTGTCAAGCCGAACCAGTCTCAGCGTCAGTATACCCTCTCTACGCAAATTACCGGAGACTCGCCAGCTACACGGTTCAGCGAGATGATGAGTACCCCTGGATTTTCCGACGACACCATCTCCCGCGCGCTGCATGCATTTGCAACGCCCGCGACAAGCTCTGACGCTGCGTAGGGCTAGAGCCTTCAGCGTCAAGTCATGCTTACAGCTTTGCAGATTACATGCATATGCTTTGATCTTTGTAAATCTGTGACCCGGTCGAGCCTCAGCCGACTCGGCGGGTGCTGCTACCGGTCGCCCGAACAAAAGCCCGAATACTCCGAATTTCCCGAACATTGGGGCCGACTTTGCACACAAGGCAGCCACACAAGAGCGATACCTCGGAATTTCTTGGAGCTTGCGTATAAAGCGCCATGTGCAAAGGTCAAGCTACATACAGCATTGTACGTCGTTGAGCAAGCACGTACATCATATGCGATCAGGCATAACCAAGTCTCACAATCTACTATCGCCATTTAAAAGCCGATGATACCCTCTACACTACATTCTACAATCCTCAAAGCCCGTACATAGATATGAATTACTTTTACAACATGACGTCAAAATTGACAAATTACATAAATACGTGAGCAACAGACTATTACCCGAGTTTACAGTACTGATCCTCTCACGCACTGTGAGCTGCTAGAGACTTTCGCCCACCAACACAGTGCGGGTCAGCTTTAGCTTGTCGCCCCCAAGCGCTGGAACGCGGCCCGACTAAAACCGACTTTGCAGCGACACATCACCAGCGCGCTTTCCTAAGCACGCTGGACTGGTCAATCCCGCATATCACCCTTTCCCTCCTCCTTGGACCTCACACCCATCAGCGCAATGTCTGCCGTCGCAACATTGCGAGGCGAAACGCCCCAGCAGGTTCGATCTTTGGTACGTTGTCAGTGCATCGCAACTGTTCTTGCGCCGGCTTGCGACCGTTGGCAAAGCCCTACAAAAAGTTGTTCGCTAGCCAAGCGCCGTGCGTCATGACTTCATCAGCCGCTGGCGTTACTTTACGCCAATGTTGAAGTCTTTGGAAAGCCGTCTCAACTTTGCTAACAAGACTCGTCATTTTTAGTATCGCCAATTATTGCGGCAGGGCGAGCAGTTCACAGCCTACAACTTTCGCGAGTATGCGAAGCGACGAACAAGGGACGCCTTCCACGAGCACATGGCCGAGAAGGACTCGCGCAAGGTCCAAGAGCTTATCCAGAAGGGACTCAAAGAGCTGCAAGGGATGAAGGTATGAGCCGGACGGTGCCGGTGCGGCCCGAATTCTTTAAGATGGCTAACGCCTTGAATGCAGCGCCAAACGGTCATTGGACAATTCTACCAGCTCGACCGATTAGTCGTTGAGGGCCGACTTTCCGTAAGAACCTCTCTCCAGATATGCGGCCAAATTTCGCTAACTGTAGACTGCGACAGGAGTCTAGCAAGCCAGGCCAAGTGGCCAAGCAATAAATGCACTCGCCACTTTGAATTCGACGCCATCTCAGGTCAAGGCGACCTCGGCATTGGGGACTGACACGAACCAGGCTCTCCCAGCAACGAATATGAATTATAAAGCTCAAGCAATTATTCAAGTATCTGTATAATACAAGTGTGGTCATCAAAATCATGTTGCTTTGTTGAAGGGCGGACGGGCCGTCCTCGCTGGCGCGGCGTACTGCTATTACACTGGAAGGAATATAGACGATACACATATCTCAGCCATTTAACAAATGCTGCATTTTGAATCATAATTCTAAAATTGGCCTCAGCGCTGCGTGACATATCCATGGCCAAGTCGATCGCGGTGAGTATCCCAAACCAGCATGATTATGTAATGCAAGCCAGCCACCACCAATTGGCCGCAAATGCTCTCCCATGTCGCGCCGACACCAACCGTGTCATAAGATGCTGTGACGAGGGCATCCAGCGCACCATTGCTGTCGTATCAACCCACTGACAGCAACATCTCCTCCTACATTGACGCGAGATCTTTTGTACATTTGTTCCGATCGCAATCGCTGCGGAGCCGCCAAAGCACAATGGCACCTGGCGCAAGTCAACTCGGTCAAGTCCCTTAGCAACTATCAGCTAACATCCCGCTAGACTCGTCGCGCTAATCGCGCTGGCTATGCCGAGCATGATGACTTTGAAGGTAACACTGTAGTGGACAGCCATCTCCAGTGCCTTGACTAATCGTATGTAGGCCTTCCGGTCAGACAATGGCGACAGGAATGGGTCAACGTCGCGCCCCCAGTCGAGCAGGAACCTCAACAACTGAACGACATCTGGGCGATTGATCTGATACACGGCATGCCAAAGGACTCCAGCCTCCTGACGCCGCATAGCCAAGAGCTTCTTCGTGCAGCTCGATCCGGCCGACTCTACAAGCGTCCTGCGCCGGCAGAGGACGACGAGGCCGAGGCAGACAGCAACGCCAACGAAAAGCCCGAAAAGAAGGAGGAGGAGGAGGTCGCTCCAAAGGGATACTCGGTCAAAGTCTGGAAGCAAGTCCCTAGGAACGTGGAGGCGTCAAACATCTCACGTCTTGCCAAGCGACGGAGGAATACCATTACGATTGCCAGCAAGACGCCCGAAGACAGGGCGCACGGGTCGACTATTACGAGAGCCACTGTAAGACGTGTCGATGCCGCCGGCAACCCGTACACAGAAGAGATTACGCTCGCCGACGGCCAAGCCGTCACTGGCGAAATCATTTCTACGCGCGTCGAGACGGTGCAGGCTCCTGTGGCGCCTCTCGCCCAGATTCAGAACCAACGCCGACGACCTCCCCCACCGAAACGCAAGACCAAGGCTGGCCCTGGTCGCGGCAAGAAGAAGAACAGGGGCGGCATTGCAGGCGGGCCTCCGCCTGCAATTGTCGCTAATGGCAGTGGTGTCGCCATGCCCGACCGGCCCACGACGACAGAAAATGTAAGTGTTGCGGATCACTATTCTAGGTTGCTGTACTAATATTATCATATAGGGTACTACGAATGAAGGCAATGACGCCTCCAACCGTGACAGCGAAATGGCAGACGGCGACGAAGATGATAGTGATGATGGTGACGAAGGCGAAGATGATGACGATGAGCATGGAGATAGTGATCTTCCGGACACGAGCATCGTTGAAGAGCCAAAAGATAATGACGAAACCATGACCGACGCCCCTTCCATTCCTGTCGAAGTAAAGGAGATGGTGGCTGATGCAGCGGCGGCCGACAAGTTGCCCACTAATCCGTTGACATTACCACCACCGCTCGCCTCACTTGCCAGCGATCCATCGTCCAGGGTGGAGGGTAGCCCTCTAAAGAATGTCCTTGTACCATCGCCCACGGAGGCCAAGGCGCCAGAAATACCCAAGAATCTTCTTGGACAGCCATTGGATATCGAGACCGGCTCGACCGTAGCTGAGCCTCCCTCTACCATTGTTGGCGAAGAACCCGAGGCGGCGGAGAACCGGGACCTTAATCTAGCCCCAACATCATCCGCGGCCCTGCTTCCTCCCCCACCCGAGCAAGTTGGCAACATTGCTACTCCCAAGGCCGACGACGCCTCGTCGAGAGTTTCCGACAATGAGTACAAGAGCAAAGAGTCGGAGCACACGAGTCTGGAAAAGTCACTTCAGCATCAAGATTCCATCATGACGGAAGACACTATCAAGCCTGAAGACTCGGCGTCTGTACGGTTCCCGCTCTCCGAGTCTGGCGCTCCCTCAGAGGTTGGCACGGCGTCTGTAGACGAGACCAAAGAGCCCGCTCCCACGACAGCTTTTGGCCCAGTGGAGGACCAAACCCAGCCTGAGCCCGCGCCTACACTTGCCGTTCCCCAGAATTTTGCTCCAGAGACTCAGCCGGAGCGTGAGCCCTCTACCCCGGAACGGCCAAAGGAGGTCGAAGAACCGAAGCACGACGAACCGAAGCACGACGAACTGAAGCACGACGAACTGAAGCACGAAGAACTGAAGCACGAAGAACAGCCGGCACCGTCCCCCGCAGTTGTGGACGAGCCTGAAACTCGACGTGTATTCGAAGTAACTCCTCCAGCAGCGCCCTCGCCGTTGCCAGTTACTGCTGCACCTGCTGAGCCAGAGCCGCAGCTCAAGGCTGAAATCAAGGAAGAGCTCCCCAAACCACACAGCCCGTCGCCCATCGCCGAACCAGCCAACGAAGACAGGCCTGCAGACTCTGCACCACAGGCTGCGGAGCCCAGCCTGGGCAGCCCGGGCAAGGCACCAGCAGAGCCTAAGGCTGCCGAGCTGGAACCTTTCACAGAGCCTATCGCGGTGTCTGTGGCAGAGCCTGCCACGGAGACTGTTACGAAGCTTGTTCCGGAGCCGGTGGCAGAGCCTGCCGCTGCTGCAGAGGCCGAGTCAACCGCCTCGGAACCGCGGAAAGATGATACCACCGCTGCGTAAAGGCGCTCGCCTTGCGTGTTTTTCATTTCTGTCCACTGGGTGCTATGACGGTTTCTTTGACCTGGGACAATGTCAAAAGACGGCGCGTGTGTTTTAAGGGAATCGTTTACTGTGTTTTGTCTGGTGGAGGGTTCTGACTTGTATAACAGGCGCAATTACGTGCATTCTTTTCGTCACTTTTATGTTCATTGGATGTTAGCTGGTTTTATACGAATCAAGACTACTTGCACAAACGTCAGCAATGCGGCCAAAAAAAACAGTCAGAGCATATATCATATATATTCAGCAAACCCGGTGCCCCCAAAAGTAACGCCATCTAATGCGATTACAATATGCCAACATCCTCCCCCCCCCCTCACAGCCTCCCTTTACCTCCCCCGCACATCCTCCACCGGGACTCCATCTCGTCGCCCCTGCTCCAGATCCAACGAGTCCGGATCCCGCTCCTCCTTGCCCGGCGCCTGCCCGTCGGGGCGGCGACGCCGCTCCGGCCGCGCCACGCGCCCGTGCACCCGCAGGCCGCGAATGTGGGCGTTGCTCAGGCCGAGCAGGCCGGCGCTGAGCAGCAGCAGCGCCATGAGGACGAGGGCGCCGGCCTGGGTCAGGTTGCCGCTGAGGGCGGCGACCGCGTAGACGACGAGCTTGCCGGCGGCCTCGCAGTAGCCGTCGAGGGCTGTCTTGCCGCGCAGCCAGGCGCGCGTCGTCAGCGCCTGCAGGTCGTCGGCGCGGCCGCGCAGGACGACGCGGCGGCGCGGGCCGAGCGTGATGACGTACTCCGTGGGCTTGCTGCTGCTGCTGCTGCTGCTGCTGCTGGAGGTGCGGCCGAGAACTTGGGCGGCGATTTGGGCGGGAGAGGGCAGGCTGGGGCGGCTGCGCTTGCGAATGGTGAAGATGTTGAGGAGCCGCGAGAGCATGAGGGCGAGGAGAAAGGCGAGACCCCAGTGGTCGCGCAGCAGCACCATGAGCGTCGCGGCGGTGACGGTGAGGATGGGGCTGAGAATGTAAAAGACGTGGCTGAGCCAGTCGAGCTCGAAAATGTCCGTGCCGTGGTGGTGCTGCTGCTGCTTCGTCGCTCGCAGTCGCCGCTGGCGAATCATGGCCATGCCGCGCCGCAGGATACGCTCCGCCTCGACGCTGTTCTTCTGCCTTGCCATGCCGACGTTGATGTTCACCGTCTCTACCTCACCACCACGACTCTCATCCTCCTCCTCACCATCGCTACTGCTGCTACTTGTCCACAGGCGCCGGAGGTAGTGCACCATGGCCGTGTTGCGCACGACGTAGCGCCGGACCTCGGTGCCGTCGGGCCTCGTCTCGACGGCCGCCACGTCGACGCCGAGCGCCGCGGCGAGACCTTTACTGCTGCTGGGCTGGTCGAGGGCGTCGGCGGCTTGCTGGTAGTGCAGGCCGGGGACGAGGACGAGGGCGTCGAGCCACGAGGAGCCGCCGGTGATGGCGGTGCGCTGGGCGACGGTGTTGAGGTCGGCGAGGGCGAGCAGGCCGCCGGCGGAGAGGGACAGGTAGGGGATCGGGTTGGAGGACCATGACGGGATGAGGGGCGTGTGTGCGAGGAGACCCTTGGCAGGCTCCCCTTCCATTATTTTGAGTTGTCGTCGTAGCGAGTGGTGGCCAGGACGAGAGCGAGTATACGGGACTGTGAGGTGTTATGTGTTTTTTTTAATAAAGAAAGGGAATCAGTAAATGTCTTGCAATTTCACAATGGTAATAAAATACAAGAGATTACTCAGATTCATGGCAATCGCTGTCTAGTTAAGGAAAAGCAGAATCGGAGCATGGTCGTCGATCAGGGTGCATTTCTACCAAACGTCACCGTTTCAACCACCACGGCACGCCTGTTGACCGCGCGGCAGGGTCATCTAAACCCTGTGAGCTTTGCTCCTTGCAAGGCGCGCAGTCTTGAAAATACTACACAGCATTTTACATGTCAAGGCCGTTCTCCACGTGGCTCGTGGTAGCAAGGTGCGATTTGGCTTCAACGTGCAAGTCTTTACGGTTCACGTGCGTTGGTGTGACATCAGAATAGGCCATCACGCGGGTAACCATCCGGACCGGCTGCCCACCCCGATACACCGTAGTGATGTGCATATGCGCACTTTTTGTAGGAAATCCTAAATGCAAAGTACCAGCGTAATTTACGCGACGCTATGACTGCCAACGACCCGGACAAGAATCCGACCCACGAGATCGTCTGCTGTGGCTGCTGATCGGGCGCTGGTGACATTGCCCGTATAAGACGGCCTCGCCACATCACGATACTTACCCTCGACACCGATTTTGTAAAAGCTTAATTCGGGCAGCCCAAAAAAGGGCCACGGCCTCTCATCGAGTAAGCTTGCGGCTCAAACTTTGTCACTAGAAATACCGCCATGGCAATAGCTTCATCGCCGAAAGAGCATGTGACGATGTAGGGTAGGCTGCATTGAAATTGCCCATAGGTGGTGCAAAAGTGAAACTAGCTACAGACCAGGAGGGACAAACCCATCACACGATAATCGGTACAAGTTTGCTTGTGCCTGAAACAGATAACAAAAAACTGATAAAACAAACATTCCAAAGTTGTCGTGGTATCTTCTCCCGTAAATATCAAATAATCGACCCCGTCAAAACGCCCCTGTGTAATCATCTCTCCTCATGACGGAGAAGAGGGCTAGGCTTCAAACGAAGGCGCCAAAAACTTTTTAAGCCTCTCCGAAAAAAAAACGCTATAATTCCGAAATTATACTCCTTGTCGTATATGTGTCGTTTCATAAATGTTGTGTCGTGGTAGTATTACACCTCGCAGTTAGCGGGCTGCTTCAGCCAAGTACCTCTGCAACTACTGCTTGCAACCCCTCAAGCAGGGCAGCCGCGGCAGCATTGTCCGCTTCCTGTTGGGCCTCCTGCGAGAGAGGCTCTTCTGGCTGAGAGGCCTCATTTGGCGCCGGCACGGGAGTGTCCTGCACGGGTTGCGGTGTGTGTTGCAGCACCGGCGAGGCGGTTGCGCTCGGTGTGTGAGGGGTGGAATGTTGCGTAGATGCTGTCGTCGGCAGCGCTATCGGATGAGGGGGTGGCACGATAGGCTGGACAGGTAGAGGCTGAGCCATTGGCTTTGACTGTTGTGGTTGCTGCTGGTGCTGGGGTTGTGGATGCTGGGGCGGTTGATGCTGCGGCTGATTTGCTTGCTCCTGGACAACTGGCTGTGGACGGTGCTGGCCTTGCTGCTGTGGGAGGTGATGTTGGGTTTGCTGGGACTGAGGTCGAGGAACATGAGGAGGAAGCTGCGTCTGGCCTTGTGGTCGAGGAGGATTCTGTTGGGACATGGCCTGAAGAGTCTGTTGTGTGGCGGAGTGCATTCCTTGTCGAGCCTGTGCTTGTGCTATCGTTGCAGCGACGGTTCTGGGAATATTCGCCATACCAGGGGTCGCTCGGCTCTGGGCAGCTTGAGCAGCACTGGCAGCTTGTGCAGGAGTCACAACACCGGATCCGACACCAGAAGCGCCGGTGCGTCCTTGAGGCAGATGCTGCAGACCACCTGCGAGAGTCATGATTCCCTGGAGTTTCGCTTGATCCTCTTCCGAATTCAGTCTTGCCCGCTCCTCGGCCTCCTTTCGGGCAGCCTGGGTCGGGGCTCTGGTCTTGAGCTCACCCGTGACAGCCTGCAAGTAGTATGGCATCTCGGAATTGGTCTTCAAGAAGAAGAGCTTGAGATTACGCGCCTTGTCTTTGAGCTGCACCTGCGTCCGATCCTTGAGTATATCAGAAATGGTACCATTTGGTCCAAATAGGGTAAGGATTTGACTCCAATGAGGTCCTTTGACCATGTCTAGACCCGCCATGAGCGCCTTTTCTTCCTCTTGAGACCAAGGACGGCGAGTGGAATGTATCCCTTCCCGTCTCGTGTGTGCCGATGACTTGGAGAGCGCAGCTTGACGAGCCTTGTCATATAGCATGGCGCTTGGACACGTCTGGTTCGGAGGCAGATTCTCACCAGATGCAGGTTGTGGTGGTGGCGGTTCTTGGATGGGTTGCGGTTGAGAGTAAGAATAATAATGATGCTGCCCGTTTTGTTGTTGCAGGTGACTGAGAAAAGGAAGCTGAGAGGCCATACTCTCAGTTGTGCTGGTGGGAACCGTTGGTTGGTACGGCACTGGCGACAATCCATTGAGAGTTGTCTTGACATAATGGGATGTGCTTTCTGCAACCAGTGCCTCGAGCTCCTTGTAGTCCGTCATGAGATCAATCTTCCCCGTGGCTGGAGTAGTGCTACTGCCAGCGGCCGTCGCCGGCTTATCTGTGCCGTTTGCACCATCTGCACCATCTGCGCCATCTGCACGATCTGCATCATTTGCGCCATCTGTGCCATTCGTATCGGTCGCACCGTTCATGCTGTTCGTGCCATTCGTGCCGTCCGTCCCATTCGTCGTGTTGCTGTCATCGGGAGCGTCAATGACTATCGAGGGGGGTGCTTCAACCTCTGTGAGGCCTGCAAGCGCGTCTTGCACGAGCCCAGAGGCAGTCTTTTCGAAGAACGAGGAGAGATCGTCGAGATCTAGATCAGCGCTGCCCCCAAGATCCCCAAATGTAACTGACTCTGTGGAGTCAACTTCCACATGCATGTGAACTCCATAAGCGCTCCCAATATCCGATACTGCTGCTAATCGTGTCTTGACGTATGCGGCGAAACTCCGCAACAATTCATCGGCAGGATACTTTTTTCTCAGTAATTCTGGGTCAACCGCGTCTTTAGTCTCGGCTATTAGCTCATTTTTCCGTTTTGTTGCCAACGCGATAAAAGCCTGGTCGGCATTGTGCAAGTCGTCTCCCGGGTGCTGGGCTTTCAGCTTGTCTCCAAGTCCTTGCGTGAGGGCCTGGGTAATCAATTGCTCAACCTGTTGTTCCTCAGTCTTGTTTATCAGCTGCTGAATGCAGTTTTGCGTCTTGATCCCGAGGTACAAATCGGCAGGACCGATGGGCAGATCCGAAACCTGGCAGTTGAATATTGTAAGGAGTTTCGAGTCGGCTATAGAGTAGGATTCGGCGCTTGCTTGGATGAGCCAAACACACAACTTGGCGAGGTTGGCCATCTCGAGTAGCGTGCCAGCATTGCTGTCCACATTGAGGTCTTCCACAGACAATGTATCATTGCTCGTGAAGAGCTTCCACACGCTCTCTAATGAGTTTTGAAGATGGCGAAAGATTCGCCCGTGATCTGACTCTACGTCTCGTATCGCTCGGATGATTTCGTCGATTGGCTGGTGTTGTATAAGAGAGTATAAAATCGTAAATGACTTGTTTCTTGATTAGTATGCGTACGATACATCTTTTCTTCAGATTGAGAGAAACCAACCAAGTTGCCTAATGCATGGGTCTGAACAGTGCGCACGTATTTAAGAGGGTCGGAAAAGAAGGTTGGCAGAGGTGTGACGCTTTCCAGCAACGCAGCAACATCAATGTCCATAGGGTCACCAGTATTGCCGTCCACCGGCGCATCAAATTGTCCCACAAGATCGTCGACATTGGACAGGGCGTTCTGGACGAGAAGCGCCAGTCCATCCTCTAAAGAATTGTCGTCCTCGGGCTGTTGCGCGGTTTGAACTTCCTCTGTTTTTGTCCGCTTGGCGTCGTGTTCCTGATGTGATTCGCCCTCCTGCTCGTGCGGTCGTTTTGAATTCGTAAACTCGGGCGGCAGAGTAAAGTCTAGGCCTTCGAGGCCCATCAGGTCGTGTTCCTGTTTAATGCCTGCACCTACGGGATTCGTTAGCAATTCAACGACTCCAGAGTTGCCTGTCGCACACAATCATCGCCGACAAGCGGGCCCGGCACTTTCGATTCGAGCGAGGAAATTATTAATAATATCCGCAGAGGAACGCATTGTCAACGTACCGAGTGCGCCGCCCTGTGCTTCAGGCTGCGCGGGCTCAGCCATGGTTGCGGGATGGAGAGCGCGCGCGCATGCGGAAATGCGAGCGCAAGGGAAGCAAAACGAGGCGATTCAGCTGCAATTTCGTCCGAAGAATTAAAGCATAAATTCGGCCTCGTCAATGGAGCGAAAGCGCGCTCGTTCCTGGCCGTTGTTTTTTTTTCCTTCAGTCTCGTCGTACCGGCGATCGAATGCGGGCAGTCGCGGAGAAAATTTGCTGAGTCAGTCGTCACCGCTGCCCTTATTTCTTGCCCCAAAACTTTCGCCACTGGTGATACACAAGGAGCACTGAGACGAGGGCCGAAAATTAATATTGAGGAGCAAGAATTCAAAATTGTCACGTTTGGCTCAGGACACTGCTTGGTTCTTGGGCATATGGGAAAAGTTGCCGTACTCGTTTGCAACTTTTTGGTGGGCTGGGTGGGCGAGTGGCCTCTTATCGAACTGATAACTTAGAGTTCGTCTTATCGTTATCAATTCTCTTTTCCCACGGTGGTTAAGAAACACTCTCTAAGTAGTTAGTTAAGAAGCTCTTCCTCAGCCCAGGAAACCCCTCCACGCCAGTGCAAAAAAAAATCAGCTAGCCAAACATCTCCAACCACCCGACTAGATTTTTAGCGCGTTACATAACCCTCTTTCCGCATTTGGGAAGCTACCAAGTTGCGACGGGGTTGGGAATTGGAAGTCGGAAAATATCAAAGAATTGCTTTGCAATACGTACCTACCTTAGGTATCGTGCCGGAAATGTAGGTAGCAATTCTAGACCGAGTTTTCAATCAATTATACCATATCCCTCTCCAAACTTTCAACACCCAAGCCGCTAGTTTTCATCGCCATCCACTCGTACCAGCTGTAGCAAACCCAGTCATGCAAATGGCGACGGCGCTGTCGTAATACAGTTTATTGTGTGTACGTAAGCATGCGTTCATGTTGTGCCGCATGGCAGTACTAATACTAAAAATATGTAGAATACAATCAAACACGAGCTCGAGGAGTTGGGTCCCGTCTCAGCGTCTGAAAAATGTATATAGAACAAGTACAAACCAAGAATAAAGCGCCTCAAAAACAAGTATTACTACAATGCCACCGCAGCGAACAAAATGACAGCCGCAATGCTGGATCCGAGCACAGTGATTCGCATGTCCTTGGAAGCGGCATTTTTGCCCTTGCCCTTGTCCTGGCCTTTGTCTTGGCCCTTGCCGTCGTCTTTGCTATCGCCGCTGCCATCTTTACCCTTGTCGGTAGTCTGAGGCTGGCTATCGGAAGTAGCGCTTGGCACAGCCGTAAAAGTTCCGGCCATGGTTTCTCCGAGAGTAGGAAGACGGACGTTTCCTTCAATCGCCCACCAGCCTCCATTAGTGGAAGTAGGGCATGCAGGAGTAGTCAGGGTCTTGGGGTCAACATCGGACTTGCGAACCCCGGTGGGTGTGATGGTTGCCCACTTGCTCTTGAGGTTGTTGAAATCAGGGTTGACAGGAGTGGGCGTGCCCTTGCGTGTGAATCCTCCTTCGACATCGGTGTTGGAGGCGTCGCCGCTGGATGGGCCGTAGTTGATGAGACCGTAATGGTTCTCTTCCTCAATCCACTCGTAAATGATGGAGCCGCTCCAGTCGTGGATCATGTCCTTGCCAAAGACGGCATCCTGGTCGACAAACAGGCGGGGGCCTGGTGTGTTGCAGCCAGTCTCGGAGAAGAAGATGGGGACGGGATAGTCCTTGGCATACTCCTCCAACTTGTTGTATGTCGATGTGTTGTAGTCAGCGGGATCACACCACGAGTACGAGTTGAGGGCGAAAAAGTCGACAATATCGGCAGAGTCGCCGCCGCAAGCAAGATAATTCTGGAGCATGGGGCGTAGCTCGACAATGTCGGCAGCAGAGTACCCAATTGGAATCTTGCGGTAGTTCTTCTGGTCGCGATAAGCCTTCATGTCGCGGGCAGCGGCCTTGATAAAGGGAGCAGCGATCGAGTCCTCCTTCTTGGCGATGTTCTCGTTGCCGACAAAAAATCCAAGGACGTTGTCGTAGTTGTGGAAAGTATCCATAACAGCCGCATAAGCATCGTGCTGCGTCTGATTCCAGTGCAGGTCGGTCTGAAGGAAGTGTTAACAATCCGTCCTCGCTTGGTCTGGGGAGTCGAGACTCACGGAAATGACGTATGTGCCGAACGTGTCGAGGTCAATAAGGAGGTAGATCCCTGCATCATCAAAAGCCTTCATGCAGCCATCGTGGTTGGCAGAGGCATCGACGTGGTAGACACGGATGCTGTTGACGCCAAGCTCCTTCATGAGACTGGCGTCTCGCTGGCACTGCTCAGTGTCGATGAGAGGGTCCTGAGGACGAAGCTGGTACGCAACACCTGGGCAAGCATTAGCGGCAAGACAGACTGGTGTATTGACCTGTAAAGCCGGACGAACCCTTGAGAAAGAACTGAGAGCCATCCTTTTTGAAGAATTTGTTGCCAAGAACCTCAATTGCGTCAAGCGCAGAGACGGCGGTAGCCAGGCCTGACAGGGCGAGGCTGAGAGAAGTAATGCGCATCACGAGCTGTAGTGCAGAGCAAATGTAGCAAGACAAGAGTTGGGTGATTCTGATGGGCCAAGTTGGGTTTCGCGCAAACGCAGGGGTGAAAACGGTGCTGGTCGATGGTAGCGAGAGTTGGCCGGGGCGAGGCAGTCGCGATGTGGATATGTACAGGCAAGAGAAGCGAAGGCAGCCGAGAATGCGCGTCAAGGCGATTCAAGAAACGAAATTGCTCAAAATAGGGACAAAGAAAGCAGGAGCACCACAAACGCCTCAGAAGAAGCTGACGACGGCAGACTGGTGCGACAAGGCAATGTCGGGCTCGCTCTACTTTTAATAGCGTCGAGTGGGATCTGACAGGGCTTCGCGAAAGCCTGCTGCTCGCCCACCCACAGCGTCAGTACAACACGACCAGGACCACAGTAAAGACGCATTAGATAGTCGAGGCGGCCAATGTCCTGGCAAGGCTAGGCTTTTGGGCTTTCCCCATCCTCGCGATGGTGGGTACGCGCCGCATTGCATGCATGGACATGCAGACGGGACACGAGAAATTTCAAAAACTATGTTGCCGTGGCCCACTGGTCGGGCCTAAGCAGGCCGCTAGCAGTGGAAGATGCGCCACGACCAGGGGAGGCTTGGTAAAGGCGGCACAAATAAAAACGATGCCCACGCACCCACGTTGCCTTGGTAATAATGAGGGGCGGAAACGAGGCTGCCAGCATAAATAACTATTTCGCCTCCTTCATTTCGTACTGCTTGTTGACTTGGCATCTGCACGGAAAGTAGCGGTACTCAATACGAGTCTATGCTGCCAAACACTTTCGCCATCTCCTGTATGCAAAATTCCCATGAGAAAGTCGACTACGACAGGAACAGCTCAGAAGGAAAAAGTCTTTACGACGGACGTCTAACTAACAGCAACGGGCGTGGCGGGCCCGATGACGGCATGCAGGTACCAACGTTACTGGCGCCGGGTACGATGTCGCACTAGCAGCGTTGCAGACCGGGAGGGGAGGCTGCAATTGGGTGGCCATTCTGTCCTACAATCCTTTATTAGAGGCTGTCGCCGAACTATTTATTGCTCATTCTGCGGCACAGCAACATCCAGTAAATTAGCGCCGATGGTGCCACGGCGATCCGTGTGTTGTCGCAGATTTCCTCAGAAGGACAGACAATAGGGACTGTAGCACTGTAGCCATCGTCCCTACGGATACTGATCAGGAGCATAGGTACTGGTAAACACGATGGCAAGTTTTGCCAAGGCTGGCCACTCTATCTGCAGCGCATGCAATTTCCCCGTAAGTACTCCCGTCTTTTAACCCCACGCTCCTTGCAAACGGCCACTTCAGCGCCGACGACATTTCTGGCCCGTAGCCAAAAATGTCCGTGATTGCAGACAGATATGCTGATAACCAGTCCTCCGAGAACCGTTGTGCTAAAGTCAGTAGTATCTCGTGAGAAAAACGTGGCTTGAGATGGTACTGCAATTTGAATTTCGACGGTTGTCGCATCTAGCCGTTTACCAGTTCGACAAGGTTCCCTTGTACTAGGCCCGGAGAATTGTCTCCGCAAGAGGAGCCTCCCGCTGGGTTCGGACGAGAATCGACGATCACTTTTCTAAATATTCGTCTTTTTTTTCCCCTTGAATCGCCATTTGGCTGAGTCTTGTCTACTAGCAATATGCACCATTGACTTCTCACACGAACGCACTTGGCCAACGGGCAGCCGTGTTCAGTAAATAGTGAAAGACGGCACGGCTCACAGCTTGCCAGAGCGGACTTTTCAATGCCATCAATAGTATACATTACAGAGCAGTGGCTATAACAGAGCATCGCTTATACCTCGCCAATTTTCCACCGTCTATGGATGTTCCAACGCCAGCATCAGAACAAGTCCCAATCTTCTTCTCATTACCTCTGCTTCTTGTCCTCGGCACTGCCGTTCCTCCCGATATAGGTCCGCATGCCCCGGTCCACGCCCGAAATCTTTCTGGCGAGCACCTGCACGCCCGCCGGGAGGACCGAGTACCAGTCGACCCAGCGCGCATACAGCGGCATGCCCGTCGTCGCGCCCTTGCCCTGGTCGATCGCCGCCACAATCTCCTTGGCGACCTCGACGGGCTCGACGACGGGCGCGATGAAGCTGCTGGGCGTCTGCACCCCGTAGAAGAGCGGCGTGCTCAGCTGGCCGGGCGTGATGAGCACCGTCTTGATGTCCGGGTGCGATTCGCGCAGCTCGGCCGTCACAGAGCGGTGCATGGCCGAGAGACCAGCCTTGGCTGCGGCGTAGTCGCTGAGCTGCGCGGCGCCGAGGTGGCCGATGACGGACGAGATGTTGACAATGGTGCCGCCGTGGCCACTGCGGATAATGGCAGGCAGAAACGCCTTGAGGCAGTAAAAGGGCCCGAGAAGGTTCGTCGTCAGGCTGCGGTCGATTTCGTCCACGGAAAGGTCGAGCAGAGATTTGCCAACGACAATGGCGGCATTGTTGATGAGCACCGTAGGCGTTCCGAGCTATGGCCAGCAAATAAGTAGGCGTGCAAGACCAGAATCTGGTAGATGGACCTCACCTCTTGCTCAATCTTGAGCGCCGTCGCTGCAACTTGCTTGTAGTCGCTCACATCGCACTTGTACGCGGTGACGCCGCGAGACTCGCCATTCTCCATGTCGTTGACGTCGAGAACAGCGACGGTGGCGCCGCGCATGCCGTAGACCTCGGCCACCAGCATGCCCAGACCGCTCGCGCCGCCGGTGATGACAATGACCTCCTCGCCGAGATCGACCTGGCGCGGGACGCCGTGGGCGACGCGCTGGTTCACCGCCGACGCCACCCACAGCAGCGACACAAACGCCGCCCACGCAAAGGCCGCCAGCATGGTCGGCGCGTCCCACAGCATGGCGCGCGCGCGCAGGCAGAGCGGCACCAGCGCCGTGACGAACGGGTGGAACACGGTCACGCTGAGCACCCTGACTAGCAGGTCGACCGACAGCGGCGCAAACCACGAGTCGCGCTGCGGCGGCTGTGGGAAGCTCCCGCTGGACGAGTACGATGTCATTGCCCCGCGGAAAATCGCTATTTGTTCGTTTGAAGTGCAAGGCAGGTGGCTGTGCTGCTGGACAATGTATCTCTTCGTTTTGCTCGTGTTGTACAGTCGTGGTTGAAAAGACTCGCTATGAATGGTATGGAGCGGTGGAAAAAAAGCAATTGAGGGACGGCAACGAGAAGAAACGCGAATATGGCTGGGAGTTCTTCAAGACTGCTTGCAGCCCACTGAAGGTTGAAACCTCCTTCTGACATGTGCTTTGGCCCTCGACAGGTTGGCCCCTCCGGCCCCTCCCTAGCGTGCACCAGACGGCCCCTGGCCGCCGGCGGCTTCGTTACAGCATCGGTAGCTGCACGAGCAAATTTTTATCCTCTTCACATTTATGGCCAGCGTCGTCGTAATGGAAAACCGCGGGGAGTGCAGAGCCCTGCAAATCCTGGGACACGAATAATCTGCCAGTACACAGCACCGCAAACGACCACTGCTGGCGGCTTTGAGATTTGAATCATGGTGCGATTCTACAGCCAAGCTGCTTCATACATGGCAGACTCGGGAAATTGGGTATACAAGCAAGAGTTGAATACTTGATCCCTTTGACACTTTTCTCGCCGCGCCTGAGAAATATCGTGAATAGCAGTTGATAGGCGGTCTGGCCAATGCCAAGGTCCATCTTGCTGGGCTGTTACCAACTGCCTAGAGATGGTATCTACAGACTAGTCACACCACGAAAACACGCATCAGAATGACGCCGCTCTTTGACGGCGTGTCGGAAACCCGAGGTGGTCACGAGAGGCAGCACTAGCTTCACGATGTTATCGACTTTCCTTACATGCTTGGCTAAATTTTTAAAAGGAATTTGACAGCTAGTTTGCTTTCGAAACAAGCACCACACAAGTTGACGTCTTGATAGGACATTTCTGGCCGCCCAAATCGCACAGACTGCGGAATCAAGTATGCCCAGGTCTGCATAATCAAATGCCGACAGCCACGACTAGAAGTTGGTTCAATTAACATCTCTATGGTTGAAGCGTGGCCTGCTCATTACTACACGTGCACAGGCGACTGTGAAAACGTGCATCCATCCAAGAGCACTGTATTGCAGCAAGCTGAGTGGCTCATTTCGGCCCGACGCAGGCCAGTCGTGGGCACGAAGCTGAGTACAGTAGGTCTTTTACCTAAAGTCACATTCTGAGCAGAGGTTGGCAATGGTAGAGAAGTGTCCTAGAGTGGTCAATGAGAGCTAGGGTCGCAAGGCAGTGTCTCTTGTGCATGACACCACGCTGCAGACGGATTATCCAGCAGCACGTAACAGCTCCGAACCTGCCGTACAGCCATCTGAGTACCACTAGTAATATGCTTCGTTTTATTGTTGCGTGGGATGTCCAACGGTGCCGTACCACTCGATGAAGCAGGCTTGAGGCAGATGGCGAATCTCTCGACAGGCTTCACTCACGACTTATGCCTCACTCCCTTGTGCCAGAACATGTGAAAAGGGCACTCGTCAGTCTTGGTGTAGTTCCCCTCGGGCGTGTGTTGTACAGCGTGACTTGTTACAGAGATGACGCAAACTTGTGCCACTCCAAGAAGCTTGAATCGGCAGATACTGGTAATGGAAAGATGAGCTGACTGGTGGTTATCGTTCGGATCCATTCTGGTGTTGCCACTTGACTGCGCTGCTAGGCCCGTCAATAAGACTCTGCATTCCATTGCCCCGGGAATTGCTATCGGCTTGCACGTGGTCAACTGACCAACAAGCAGCAAGCACTCTACGGCGCGTCTGTGTTGGTAGAGACGGAAAGACCCCGAATGCAACCTCGGTGGTGGAAGCCAATCGCCTGCCTTTGCCCATATTATAAAATATAATTGGTGCTGAGATAACTTTTCCCAGAATTAAATTGCCCTTGATTCTTGGACTATCCCGTGCTTCCGAAGAACCCTAGTGGCCTGTACTGATACTGAATAGACTTCTGGGCTGTGCTCCGCAAATGACTCCATTGATAATTCGCTTTGGGAAGGTGAGTCTTTGTAATCATCAGTAACATGGCCACGAGGTCGTATAGTCCATCTCAGCCTATTGTATGTAGCCCGACAACAGCTGCGGTTCGTAGGCATAAAGAACTATGAAGACTCCCGGCTTGAGATGTAGGACGCGGACTCTCAACACCACCAAGCAAAACCGTCATCAACAATCCCCATATCCAAAATCTTTGAACACTTTTACCATGCGTTTCACCATTCCTCTGTCTGCCATCACCCTCATGATGGCCGGTGTCAAGGCGGCTGAAAACCCCATCATTGGCCTCGTCGACCGGATTACCTCCATCTCCCAAGACTTCGACAACATCCTCGAGGACCCCACCCCTGTGAAGCTCACTGAAACACTACCGGTAATTATTATCGCATGCTGTGGCTACCGCGCAACATGCTTACAGTGACTGCAGCATCTAGTCTATGACGGAGCCAACTTGGTTGCGACCATTGCCTCGGACGTCACGGGCTGGAAGAATCACTTGGACAATGACAATCAGCTCAAGACGTGCGCCACTCTCAAAAAGGTACGTGCAAACTCCCGGTTGGTGGATTAAGCAGCTAACATCGCGAAAGTTTGCAACTACAGAGGAGAAGCTCTTGACAGCCATTCTCAATGATGTGGTCAAGGTCGCCACTCTGCCACTCCCTGTCGGCGGGCTGATTAGCCTGGTTGCGTCGACTCTCAAAGAGACTGTTGATGCCGTCTTTGGTTTTGCTGTGAATATTGCACCGGTGTGTAGCGGCGCCGCGAACAAGGACAAAACCGCTCTCACCGACCTCATCGCCAACATCAAGAAGGCGATCTAGTGGAGCGACAGGTAGCAACACAGGCAATATTGAACATGATTCGACCCTGCTTGACCGAGATTTCGCAAGCCGCTTGCGTGAATCTTTTGTTCTTTCTTCCTTATAGCTCCAGGATGGGTTGAATCAGTAGCACAAGTTGTAACCAGCCATGCACGGTCTTATAGCTATAAACTTTTGAACCCTGCCTTGTGAGTAAAATTTTGCCTCTCACTGTCGCCTTGTAAAGTACCATGTCACTTTATTTTGCGACAGTTCTGCGGATTCTGACACCCTCAGATGGGTAAGGCGGGACATGCTCTGCTTCCATTTGCGCCCACAGGAGCAGATCTGCTCGATAAAAGGCCTCCGCTGGCGCTGTCTCTACCCCTGAGTACTGATTATCAAGTCTGTTCAATCTTTCGGAGAGTCTTTTTGAGCCGTGGGCCTTCGAATCGCTCTCGGTCAACAAAGTCAATTGTTTGTTGGTGCGTTGATAGTGTCAAGTCTGCTTGGGGGCTGGATTTCTCTCTGGACTGAGCTGTGCCTCTTTCAAAACTGTGCTCTTTTTTACTGGTTTGGATTCAATACTCTGCCTGTGACCGTAGTGGTCTCGATAGTTTCCTGATCCCTTATGTGAATGCCAAGGAGGTTCGATGCCGGGACGAGGCCAGCCTACGGGTACAGTCACAAAAACAAGGATAGTCCTGTAATAGCACACGCTCTCTTTAACACAGAAAGGGCGGCTCCGGTGGCCATTTATTTAGCAAGTAATACCAGCCAATGACTATTTAGCTACAGTTGCTGCAGAGTCACTGAGTGTAGCTGCGGGGGCAGGTGCCAGCTGCCGACCGCGAGCGCATTGTTCTATTTCGAGCCTGCAATACAACACACCCCCCAAGGTTCCGCAATACTTTCCCATATCCATTTCGGTTCAATATTATCATTACAAGGATATCAGCATGGCTCCACTATCAAGGGTGCTAGAGGAGGAACTCGCTACTCTTCGCCGTCTCATAGAATCGAGCCCTCAAGCACCAGACCCCACGCTGCGCTCTCTCCAGCAGCTTTTGAAGCCTGCGGAAGCTGATTTCGAGGCGGAAAGCTCCCAAGATGAGCATTAAGGAACCTCGCACCTGCGCACGGAATGTAAAAAACTCGAGGCAGATACATCGGCACGTACCAAGCTCCGTGACGATGCTAGGGCAGACAAGTACGAAATGGAGGCGGAGTCCCACGAGCTCAAGTCCGAAATGAAAAGCCTGCAGGCACAGAGAGACGCCGCTAGTGCAGAAGTCAGGTTATTGAGGGCGGAGCTTGACGAGATTATGACAAAAAGAGCACAGGCAAAGGCGGAAATAGCAGAGGCACTCGAGGCAGTATCTACTTTACAGCAAGACACGTCATGAAGATCACGATGGTAGATAAACTCGAGTCTGTTGGTGAAAAGCTAGCAGGTTGATCTGTACACCCCAGTGCTCATTGAAAGGGGTTTGTTGAGTCTTGCTGAAGGGAAGATAGAATATCCAAATATTTTTAAGAACACGTGAAGCAACAATGCTCGCTCATACATGCTCTTGGAATTCAAGAACACATCGTGGGCAGGTAATTATTATTCAACTAAGTCAGTAAGGCGTACATGAATCAGTTGATCAGAGTCCCGCTGACAATGTCAGAAGATGATATGCAAGTAACATACCGCAAAAATGTTAGTCCAAGGTCGAACCGATTCCAAACTTTAAAATGTCAGCTTCGTCAACACAACCAGCCGTCTCTTTAGTGCTCTCCTCTTTCGTTTCTGCACTGCTCGGCACTGACGGAAAACGAAGCAACAGCCTAGATGTCGCTTGCTTTAGCGTCCGCAATATCAACAGAGTGAACACTTACCTTGTCCCCTTCCTTGTCCCCTTCCTTGTCCCCTTCCTTGTCCCCTTCCTTGTCCCCTTCCTTGTCCCCTTCCTTTTCCCTCTTCTTTTCCATTTCCTCGTTCGTCTGCCGGAGCCCGATCAGCGTGCGCAGTCCCGCCACGACATCGTGGGCGCGCAGCGCCAGCGCATCCGTCCCCGCGTAGTCGCGCTGGCACAGCTCGCAGACTTCTGGACTGGCAATCGACTGCACCGGGTGAAAGGAAAAGTGGCCGCACGGCGCCGCGTCCTCGCCCGTGAGGTTGGCCTCGGCCTCGCGGCGCCTCTGCGCGTCGCAGAGGCGCACGCAGCGACCCATGGTGAAGTGGTGGCAGGCATATACGAGGCGCTTGTAGTGGCACATATCGTCTAGGTGGTAGTGGTGGAAATTGTGTTGGGAGCAGAGGCGTCAATTACAAGAGGAGGTTATGGTATGAGGAGACAGTTGGTCAAAATCTTGCCGAGCGTCATGTTCTAATTCAACGAGACTCGAAAGGTATTTATAGGCAGCGTAGCAGTGAGTTCTATATTACAAGTCCACAATCGTCAAAGAACCTGCAGTGCGATTCATCATCCTTCGCCGCATCCTGCCGGACCAAGACAAAGAAGAGCCTAGTCTGTCAAAAAGCCAGATTCCATTACTTCATCAAAGGTCCTCGCCCAAACAATCTCCTTGTTTGCCTCCACGTGAGGCACCTCAAAGCCCAACCTGGCCAGCGTCCTCAACAATGAGCTTTCACCGCTGCCGCCGTTGCCCTCCGCCATCACCACACCGCGGTGCGCTTCCACCAAGCACTCCAGATCGGTCGGCGAGTCGCCAAAGTAGACGGCCGTCGGGCCCTGCAGCAGCTGCCGCATGGCGCGCAGCTTATCCGGCGCGCAGACAAGCAAGTCGCCGTCCAGCGCGGCGGGCCCGTAGATGGTGCCGTCCGCCTCGCGCGTGCCGTTGGCGATCACGGCGTCGTCGTCGCGCAGCACGTCGCCGACCGCGCCACGGATAAAGTCGGCAGACCAGTTGACCGAGACTACGCTCACCGGCCAGCCCTTGTCCCTCGCGGCCTCGACAAGTTCGCGGAAGCCTGGCCGCAGCTTGACAGTGCCGTTTTGCATCGCCTCCGCGCCAAGGCGACGCATGGCCGCGGGTCCGAGGCCCTTGAAGAGGGCCGCCTGGCCGACGCGCCGCAGCGACGCCTCCTCAACCTCTTGCAACCCGCCGAGGAACAGTTTCTCCTGCGCGACGGTGGTTCGTTCCGCCTCTTTGGGGGTAAAACGGGCGCTGTACGAGTCGTAGTCGGCGAGATATGTCTGCACGAGCGCGTCCCACGCCGGTTCAAGATTGGCCCCACGGCTGAGTTTCTGGGCGGCGATGCCTGCGCTGGCGAGGCTGCCTATGGTGTCTCTAGTCGTGATTGTGCCGTCAAAGTCAAAAATGAGATGCATCTTGAGCAGAGTCCGGAAATTTGTGCGCAGCATGCTGCAGATGCAGGTGGAAAATGGGGTGGCGACTCCGACTTTATTTTCGCAACAATGATATCACAGATTTGTCATACTGGTACAGGAAGAAAATGCATTCTAGACATCCCTGTCCAAGCGCCATACGCCGTTTTTACAAGAAAAAAAATTAAGCAAGAACAACGTCCTCCATCTCATCAGGCTCGTCGTCATCACCATCGTCCACAGTATCGGCGGCGGCCTCTCTAGCTCCGTTGCCTCCCTTGTCTCTGTAGGCTTCGCTGAGACAGTAGTGGTTGGCAAAGGGCCCAGACTTGTTGAGCACGGCCACTTCGTCGAGATTCTCGCGCAGCCACGACTCGGGTTGCTGTGTGCGCTGGCGCAGTGCCTTCATAGACCAATACTGATACTGGCGGAAACAGTCGAAAATGAGATCGAGAAGCTGGTTCTTGGCGATACGAGCGGCCTTGAAGTGCTCGCCCTTTTTCGGCTTGACCAGAGAAGGCGTGTTTTTCTGCAAGAGTTAGTCATAGAAACGGTGAGACGACGGGGAAGAAAAACCGTACAATGAAGTCGCCAGCCCAGCCAACGGCGCCAGCAGTGCCGGGATTGATGATGGACGACGCCGTGTTTCTGCTGATGATCTGAAGCTTGGCCTTTGAATGTTCGGCTTGAAAGAGCTGCTGTCCGAGATATCGCTCTTCTTCCCCGGTGTTACGTGGCTCGACGCGAACATCATAGTGAATCTTGCCGAAAACCTTGGTTTTTTCTACGCGCTGGTCAGTGGCGGCTTTGAGCCATCGTGTACGGAGCACTCACTGGGGATGGCCTTGCGAAAGTAGGGCTGGAAGCGACTTTTGCGGTCGAACGTGTTTCGCTGCGGACCACCGCCGCTGCCGGCAGCGGCGGCGGCGGCAGCGGCGGCTTCTTTCTGCCTCAGTATATGCGCGGGGATGCCTGCGTTGAGCTGGTCCTGGCGCTCCTTGTTCTTGGCCTTGTAGCTGGGCAGGTCTTCCTCGGTGAAGATGAAGTGGTTCTTGACATCGCGGTCGAGAACATCGAGATCGTACTCGCGCGGAATGGTATGGTGCTCGTCGCAGCCGGGGTCCAGAAGCATGCGCAGCCTGGTAGTTTCGGGTCCCACGTTGCCGTCAGCGTCTGTCAGGCCGGGTTCGTTCCATGTGCGCAGCGTGCCGATTTGGACCTCGTCGTCATCATCGAGGCGGTCCATCAGCTTCTGCCAGGCCTCCCACATGTAGCGGGGGATGCGCGCGAGATATAGCGTCTCAAACGTGCTGGCGTGGTTCTTGTCGTAGAACTCGAGGTCGCCCGCATCCTCAAAGAGGTCCTCCTCGTCGATGGGAGCAGGCGCCGTCTCGGGATCAGGCTTGACAAACCCGCTATCCACCATTTTGCGGGTGGAAACGTAGATGCGGCTTGGATCTAGTCGCGCAGTCGGGCGATGCGCGCGATGAAGCGTGATGGTTATGGAAAGACGCTGGGCTTGCGAGTGACGCTGGGCTTGCGAGTGACGCTG
>JARJRE010000152.1:0-25062 GCA_030783385.1 Akanthomyces dipterigenus | reverse complement strand
CCTTACCTATATAAGTGTATATTATAATTTAACATCCTAAATCGCCTATTTTTAAGAAATATAGTCATATATAATATTAACCTTTTTATACTATTTATTAACTCATTATATGTTTCCCAATAAGAAGCTAGTAGAATATAGCAATGTTTAGAAAGGTTTTTACCTATGAGCTTTCTAAATAGCATTAGGGTTATATCAAAAACGTTACCAAGGCAGGGTAGTCCTAACATCACTGGTAACCTCGATTTAAATAGCAGACTAATTGTGTCAAAACTTCCCAAATTAAGCTTTTCAAAAAGAAAAGACATACAAATCTGTGATACTCAAAAACCTAGCATCAAGGCCGTTCCAAGAGAATCCATACTTTACCAACGAACAGCACTCTTTCCCCATTTCCTCCATGCACCGAGATGAACAGCCGTATTACAGCTCGTCACCAAAGCTCCAATTTCGCTTCAATCAAACACCCACATACCCAACTAGAAGTCTTGTACCCAAAGCGGCAGCGGGAGCAACCGCCCCTGCCTAGCCAGGGCCCGGTGGCGGCAGTTGCTGATTATACGTCTGAAAATTAGGAGGTGATGCCGCACTGCTGGGTGGCTGCGGCGCCTCCCCGTACGGTCTGTGCTGTGATTGCTGTTGCTGCTGTTGATACGGTGGTATATACGGTGGTGCGCCCTGCGGCGGCGGTGGCGGCCCGTATCCGCCGTACCCTGCATGAGGGCCGTAGTAGTAAGCTTGCTGAGCATACGCCAATGGGGGCACCATGGGGGGCGCTGTACTGGTAGGGGCTTGACCAGGCGGGATCGGCTGCGGTGCCGGCGAGATTGCCGCCGCCGTTGATGGGACTGGGCCTCCTCCTCCTGCTCCGTAGTGCTGCTGCTGAAAGGGGGCTTGAAAAGCAAACCGCTCCGCCGCCTCTGCCACGGTGGAGGATGGCTGTGATGGCGGGCGCAGGGGGGCGGTGGGCACGTCTTGCTTATTGTTGCTGTTGTTGCTGTCCGTTGTGTTCGGCGCGTGCGCCTCCTTCTCCCTGGCCTTCTCCTTGTCCCTCACCTCGGCCATGCGGAGCAGGAACTCGACGTCCTGGGCGCGGATCTGCAGCTTGGTGGCCCACTCGTCGGCGTCGAAGCCGCGGAGCGTGTTGAGGTAGTTCATGAACTCGAGGTAGGCGTCGGCCACGATCTTGAGGTCTCTCACTTTCAGATGCACCGCCGTCTCCCGCGCGGCGTGGCTGGCCTTGCGCGTGCGCCGCTCGTGGGAGCGGAACTCGGCCAGCGCCAGCGCCGTCTGGCAGGCGTTGCGGATCTGCCGCCCATTCCACTTGGCGTCTTTGTGCGCCGGGTTGCGGAAGTAGCCGGCTGCAAACTCCAGTATGCCGTCGCGGTCGATGCAGAAGTTGCTGCCGCCGCCGCTGCTGCTGCTGCTGTCGTCCTGCAGCCGGCTCTCGATCATGTCGAGATTGAGCTCAAAGATTTCGAGCGTGGAGGCGAGGTCCAGCTGCGGGTAGTATAGGCTGATGTGGATGCGCGAGGCAAAGGCCTCGTCAAAGTCGCCGATCCGGTTGGTGGTGAGGAAGAGCACGCCGGTGTAGTACTCGAGGACGCGGAGGAAGACTGTTAGTAGGTCAGTCAATGGCCAGTTTGTCCCTGTTTTGTCCTCGTGTCCAGGTTAAGGAAAACATACCCGACACCAATCCATTCCGCTGAAAGTCGACTCGCGACCGGGCGGCCAAAAAGACATCGGCCTCGTCAAGTAGGAGGACGCACCCCCACCGACTTGCCAAGCTGAAGGACGTCTCTAGGGCCTTTTCTACTTCAGGTGCGGTTGTTCCCAGATCCCCTAAAAGCATCAAAACGGTCAGTACAGGCCGTCCAGATGCTGTATAGCAAGGTAAGCTGGCTCATACCGCAGGTGATTTGGTACAGTGGCTTTTCGAATTTCTCCGCCACGCCCTCTGTGAGTGAATAGTGTCAGTCAACAAGACGAGGTAGCACGCAGGCGAATAAAAATGTACCAGCTGTAGTCGTCTTTCCGACGCCGGGAGCGCCGTGGAGGAGAATGATCAAGCCTTTCCCTAGGATAGGAGCAAAATGATGTGAGCTTGTTATGCCAAAGCACTTTCTTGTCCTTTGCGTGTTTGGGTCAGAGGCATAGTTTTACCCACCTTTGCCACTGACAATATCGACCTGCTGCCCTTCTTTCGACTCCTTGTCGCGAAAGTGCTGCGCAACCAGCGATTTGACCATCTTCTTATGCCCCAGGGGCAGGACGAGCTGGCCAAACGCGGTATCGTCCTCCGGGTCCGTGTCCTGGTCGCTGCCATCGCCCTGGCCCTTTTCGGCGCGAGTGGTTCGCTTCCGGTCGTTGATTGCCCGCTTCCTCGCCTGGCGCCGGCTCGTGCCCTTGCCCGAAAGCTTCTTGGCGGAGCGCGCGTCAGGCGGGCGCAGGTGGGTGAGGTCGAGCTGGGCCCATTTCCGGCTGCGCAGGACAAAGGCAAACACGCGGTACGACATGATGAGAAAGTCGGCGTCGCTCAGCGGCTCCTCCTGCGCCTTGATCTCCTGCAGCGGGCGGATGTAGATGCTCGGCGGCGGCTCGCCGCGGCCCTCGGGCATCAGCCGTTGGATGTAGTCCCGGTTGCGCTTGGTCTCGCCGTAGGTGTCGTTGTGGTACTGCTCGTTGGCGATGCGGCAGCAGTCGGCCGTGCACGTCTCGGCCGCAAACTCAGTGTCCAGGCTCTCGCCAACAATGTTGCTCAGCTTGGGGTGCCACTCGGCTTTGTTCCGGCTTTGCGCTGCCATTGACGCCTTGGGCCGGAGGCGCGTGTAGGAACCGGAGTCGGAGTCGGAGCCGTCGGCCGGGGCCTGCTCCTGCTGCGCCCGTTTCTGGTTCTGAAAGTACGAAAAGGCCTCCTGGAAGTCAACCACCACGTTGCTGTCCACCTCGTCACGCGTGTCCAGGGCCAGGCCGTTGTAGTGCATGTGCTTAAACCCCGTCATATCCATGAAGAGCTTGCCGCGGGCGATGAGCTTGTCTCGCAAGGAGATCTTGGCCTGCCCGTCGCCTGTTCTGGAGGGAGCAGCCTGGACCTGCGCGCTGATCCTCTGCTCAGCAAAGCGCAGAGGAAACACCTCGAGCGATGTCACGGCCTTGTCGTTGTCGTACCGCGGGATGCGGACCATGCGGATGCTCGGCCCGAGACTTTTACCGTCAAAGTCGATAGAAACGCACATGAGGACCACGGGCGTCTCCTCTTTGACCTTGGCTTTCTTGTCCCACTGGGTGCGCCAGGGCGAGAACAGCCTGTGGCTGGGGCTCGAGACGCTGACGACCCGGTAAACCTGACGAAGCGTCTGGTCTACCACCTCGACGCCGGGCTTGAAGAGATACCAGATATCGGTAAAGGGGATCTGAGTAATCAGGCTCTTCTCCAAGTAGCTGATCTTTTTTTCAATCTGCTCGTCCATGAACTGGACAAGGCATTTGAGGTGATCATGGGCTGTGAGTGAGAACGTCCACTCGTCCTTGGCCTCCTCCAATTTGGACTCGCCCTTCTCGCTGGCCGCGTTCGCAGGCGCAGCGTTAGCTTCCCTGGGCGGCACCTCTGTTGTTGGAGTGCCGGGCGGCGGTCTTTCGTCCTCAGGCCCGAATTTGGCCTTGAGCTCCAACAGCTTCTCTCGAATCGCCTTGTCGTAGTAGTTGAGCCCCTTGAAGGGTCGTATCATGACCAGCGGCGAGTCGTCCTCGCTGACACTCTCGCCATGAATCTTGGACAGGATTCGTAGGATGTGCTTCGAGTTGATGCGGATGCGCTCGGCGATGGGCCCCTGACCCAGTACGACATCTGGGTTGGCTTTGGGAGCTATGTTGAAGCGCTGCTTGGCTGGCACCCCCGTCTTTACTGTCCTGACTGGTTCCCAGTAGTTGTAGTATATGGGCCGCTCAAAAACGACGTCGGGCTCGCCATCGAGGACGTCTACGGCGCAAGAATACCCCTCGGGCCTCAAGTGGCAGAGACGCCAGTCCTCCCAGGTAACGTGGTTCAGGATAGACTTCTCAGCTGGGGTGGCTGCGACAGCTGGAGGGGCGCTGCTCTCATCGGTAGGTGGCTTGGTTGAATCGGCTGTATCAGCACCAGGCTGACCGTCAGCGCCGGGATGGTCGGCCTGCGGCTGAAGTTCCTGGATCTGCTTCTTCATCTCTTCGCGTTCTCGCTCCCACAGCATCTTCGTGTCTTGCAGGCGGTCTCGATCCTCCTGGAGCTTGTTGATGTTGCTGAGGTCGCTCTTCAGGCGGGCCAGCTGAGACTCAAGGAGGCTGACGGTAACGGCTGTGTACCGGCCAACCGAGGGGTCATTTCTGGCGCTCTTCAAGCCATTGAGGCCCATTTCTTCCCGGATCTCCCCATAGCCCTGGTCATCCGCAATAGCCCTACTTACAGGTTGACCAGCCATGGCTTCCGTCAAAGCCACAGAGGCCATGGGAAGCATCCCGTCCACTAGCTGCTTCTCCATCTGTTGTCGCGCGAGCCTCTCAAGTCTACTCTGCTGTTCGAGATTGGCTAGCTTGTCCTGTAGTTTACGCAGTTGCTCTTCCATCTTGTCGGGATCCAAACGAGCAGGAGTATGGCGAGGAGTGGAAGTGCCGTCCTGGTCTTTGTCGTGGCCATTGTCGTGGCTGTTGTCAGGCCTCTCTCCGCGTGCACTGTCGACAGAACTGCCATGTTTGTCCACAGGTGTGTCCACCGAGGTATTAGGCGTCAGAGCGCGGCCCTCCGTTGAAGGTGTAAAGTTGGAGTCGTTGTCGGGACGCGATGGTGTGGGACTGCCCGGTGGCTCGAGCCTCTCATGCATCTCACAAGCAGGAGCCATGAAGACGCGGCCGAAGCCTGTCAACGACTACGCAGTAGAAGTAGTGGAAGCAGGAACAGGGAATGGATAAGGAGAATGTACCGCTTGATGATCGAGAATTCTTCCAGACGAAACACGCTTCGCATAAAACTAAGAAAACCCTGAAGACTCTGAAGATGTGGATCAAAATATTGTTCACCGTCTTATAAGTTATAGTTGACCCATAAAGCCCTCGTTCTGAGACAAGGCTCCGGCTGTGCTGATGGTCAGGCTCAGCCGCAAAGAGTGGCTGCGAAGGGGGATTGGGCATCAACAGTATACACAATATTGATACATGCAGCACGCACCCGCAGAGGTGGTTGCGTGCGTGGCGCGCGTATTGTATTTGCAAACGTACTACCTCGAGAGGGTATCTGTAATATAATATGCGAGTACCAATACAACTACCATATGTAATAGAGCCCCGAAAACGAGATCCCTGGAAGCAGGACTGCCGATCATCATGCTTCTTCCCTAATAAAGCATGGCTGCGGCTGAAGTACGTTGGGTATCAACACATATCCGAGCTGAAATCTAGAGAAAGAAATGCCCGTAAACTAACTGCCGACCAGCATGCTTTGTCCCTGAAGCGTATTTGGTGCAGCAAGTATCAATAATTTGCCGATCTTTCTACCACATCTTCTGCCCGCTTTGTTGAAGAGTTCTTAGGGATAGTCACTATCCGATTTTTATTACCGACACAGCTACTGCATATGCAATAGTATCTTGGCCAAGGTCTAGGAAGAAATCTCTCCACAGTCTTACCACATAACATGGCCAAGCTTTCTGTTTTAGACCAGCAAAATTCGACGTTGTACCAAACAGGGTTCGCCCAGAGACCAGGCTATGTAGGGTGTGGCTCGGGAAGTGCGCCAGTCGGTCCCGACAGACTCCGACAGCTACTCTGTGGCGTATGACACTTTATCAAGAGTAAAGCTGGATCCTGGTACTGTGCACCCTTTCGAGCACCTCACGGCATCCTGAGGTCCAACAGGACGAGACCATCTTTCCCGGATGCCAGGCCGTCCCTCGGGTACGTAACTCTCTGCCGTTGCTTTGATGCGCGCGATCCCAGCGGCGCCTCCTCCGTATCCTGCATCACCAGTTCCTCCGCCTGTACACTGTAACATATCTGTCCTCGATGGAGCGGCACCCACATTCCCTCCCAGCCGTGCCCCAGCAGTTGCCTTCGGTCGATTTTATCCAGAACAGACTATCGCGCACGCTCGACGTCGTCAAGGGCGCTCCCGTGTACTATAACCCACAATCGGACCGGTTTGAACCTGTCAAGATAGCCGCTGCTGCCATGCCGTCGCCCTCGACACGAGAAAAGACCCGCTCCGAGTGGCAGGAAGACGAGGTCTCGATCGGCAGAGAAATGACCAGGAATCAAAAGGTTGAGCCGCCCATCCGAGAGCCTGTACCGGCCGTGGAAGCCATGCTGTTCTGGAATGCCGTACTCAAGCCAGCCATGGCACAGTTCATCGACCAGAACCAGCCCGAGCCCAAGAAACTGGTGAAGCAGCCGCAGTACTCCATCCGGGCCAAAGAGGAGTGGCGGGACATCCATGAGAACCTCCAGAGCGCCCAGGACGTGTTCAACGCGGTCGGCAAGCCTATGCTGAGACGATTCAAGTACGTCTACCGCAAGGTGGCCGACCATACAGACACCGCGCAGGAGGTCATTGTTCAGCTTCCGGATGATGGGACCTACCTGTCCGTGGTCAAGTCTGTGTTGGGCTTGCTGCTTGCTGTAAGTTGACATTTCGGGGTGTGATCCAAGCTGGGCATAGTATGAAGAGAGACTGCTAACAGCAAGACACAGAGTCTCGCTGACGCAGCCCAGGCTCGCATGAAAGCAGCGGGTTTCGCCAGCGGGGAGGATATCAAAAAGGGATTCTCAAAGGTCGAAATCTTTCTCGCCGCCTTTCCTGGCGACCAGAACATCATGGACGCCTCGGTGAATCTGATTGCGAGCGTCCTCAAGGCGGTGGAGAGCGCCATACTTTACTTCCTCAGCGGCGCAGGTAAGACAAATGAGCAAGTTTCATGTAAGACGGGCGTGATACTCACAACTACCATTCAGTGAGCAGGGCGATAGTGGGGACCGAGAAGCAGGATCTCATTGACAGTATCGACCAGATCCCCTTGCAGACCAAAGAGCTCATGGAGCGGGTTGAAGAGTCGCACATCTGGGGGCAGCAGAAGGCTTTGGGGCTGACTCTTGCCAGTACGTTCTCGGTTGCGCTTTTTGTTCTTTCAGAAGTAACAAGTCCTTCTCTGACTCGGCCGGTCGGCTCAAAACCAGATATTGAGGAACTCAGACTCGTAAATGTCGAAAACGCCATGGCCATCTCGTTGAAAACCGACCACATCTCCAACCAGGGCCGAGAGATCCTGCTGCGGCTCGACAGCGTCGGCGGCATCGTGCAGGAATATATGCAGCAGTTCACTCAGCAGCAAGAGGCCCGCGACGGCAAGTTTATGACAGGGCAAGAATTGCGCGACGCCAGGATGAAGGCCGAGCAGGAGGGTCGCGACGCTCAGTTTCAAGCCGACATCATGAATAATATAAAGATTGTTTTTGACGACTACTTTGACGACTACACCAAGAAAATCACCGAGCTTCAACAGTGTACGTGTTTGTTCTTTTCATACTCACAGTGCCAAGCACCATGTTGCATACAAGACAAGAAAGTGCGTGTGTTAACCACAACGACCGGAGCAGCGTTGGATGCCCTAAATCGAAGCCACTGCTCGGCTACGACTTCGCGAAACCCGTCTCCCGGGCCGCCCGAGCAGCAGCAATCGCCGTTACAGCGGCCATGGCAGAATCAAAGTCCTTGTGGTCCACCGCCACCATGGCCACAGGACGCCTACGTGGCATACTGGCAGCAGCAGCAGCAGTCGTACCCGCAAAACGCCTCCCATCTAGCGTATCCTCTACCGGCTCACGCGCATGCCCAATATCATCAGCATCTCCTCCCCATCCCTCCGCCACCTGTCCCGGAGCCGACAAGCATCGCCGTGACCGCCCTGTTGTCAGCCTTGGGAAGCTTTTGCGGGCTCGACAAGCGTGACATGCGATCCGCACTATCCGAGTCGGAATCCATCCCCATCCCGTACCGACTCCGCGCCCAGCAAATCATTCAGGCACGCGAGTTTCGCGCCTGGGCGACGGCGCCGTCGGCCCGCCAGCTGCTGATCCTGGGCGACGCGAGCCTCGCGGGCGCGCCGGCCGGGGTCGCGGTGAGCCTGGTGACGGCCTCGCTGGTGGAGAGTCTCCGGGCGCGGGGCGCGGGGTTCGCGGCGCTCGTCTTCTACTGCGGGCTGCACGCGCGGCACGACGACGCGCACGCCGGGCCGGCGGCCATGATCAGGGCCCTCATCGCCCAGCTCCTGGAGCAGCACTACGCGGGGTACCGGCTGCCGGAGCGCGGCGACCTGGGGGGCTCCAGCCTGCAACAGCTGGTCGGGGGTGGCGCGGGCACGACGACGACGGCGGCGGCGGCGGATGATCTCGCACGCCTGTGCGCCCTGTTCGAGTGGCTGGTCGGGTGGCTGCCGCGGGACAAGACGTTGGTGGTGGTTGTCGACGGCATCGGCGAGTACGAAAAGGCGCGGTTCAGGGAAGGCATGCTGCTGGTGCTGCGGTGTCTGCTGGGCCTGGTGGCGGCCGGGAACGAGGAGGGTAAGAGACAGGGCCCGGTGGTCAAGGTGCTGGCCACGTGCCCGACGGGGACAATCTGGCTGCAGAGAGAGTTTGGACGCAGCGGCCCAGCGGGTGTCCTGCTCATGGAGGCACTGCAGATTGAAAGTGAGCGGATGGAAATGGAGCTGGGGGATCGGTAGCTTTCGCAATCAAAAAATGGGCAAGAATGAAATTCGTGCATTTATTTACGCTACCCTCGGGGCATTTTTGTTTCTCGCTAGAAAATTGTCTTTACTGCTTTGCTGTTTTCAAAGTTCCCACAGCTATTCTCAGCGCGGCCAGTTACTCTGTAGTGACTGCCACCGCTATAACGGCAGCGCGTTATGCCCGTGTAGCTGTCACGGGTAAGACCCTAGGGTGGCTCGGGCTGAAGGCCTCGTTGCGTCGTCACGATGAGATGGACCGGTCGCGGCACCCATGTCCAACGGTTGCCTACCTACTCAACCAACGGGTTTAGCTGACAGACGTGGGGTGCTGTAGATGGCCGGGGCGAGGTTGGATGCAAATCTCCGCTTGGCACCAGCGACATGCATGGAACAGTGATGGGGCGCGCAGGGACGTCCTCAAGGGCTCCACATACCGAGCCTTAGCGTCCGTTTTATAGCCTTAGCGTCTGTTTTATAGCCATAAAACAGACGCTAAGGCTCGGTATGTGGACCCCCCGAGGACGTCGTGTAGGTATAGCCTTATAGGTAGGGGTGGTAGGTGAGGGGTGTGTGGCTGTTGGGCGGAGTTGCAAACTGCTGCGCACCCGAGTTTGCACCGCAGTCTGCCCAGCTGTGTAAAACGCAGCGTAATGAGCAGTGCATTGTGGATGGGCGCGAGACCAGCCGCATGGGAAATGTGTCAATCAAAGACTACGTATCAAGTCGATTTTGGCTGAGCTGAGATGCAACCCGTCGCCATCTCATGGCCCTTGCTTGTGGTCCCCTTGCCCGCGGCACGGCTCAAGGATGGATTCGTCTTCAGCCACGAGTTACTACAATATAAACGAGGCCACAATGAATCAAGAAGAGCCTGAGTTGAGAGTTGATCAAGTAGCCCTGCACAGGTATAAAAATGCTTCTGCCCCCGATTGGCATTGTTGACGACATGCAAAAAAATGTTCAAGCGGTACTTGAACACTCGTATATCAACTTTCTGTTTACACCCTGTCCAAAACACCCGCTGGCTGTATGCGGCTTGCCAAGACGAGCGGCTCTGCTTACCATTCTCGGCTACTCTCGAGCAATACATATCGATCGGGTCAAAACGGTGTGCCAATGGAGCTCACCGAAGGAGACATAATCGGCATTGTTGCAATCTTTATAGCGCTTCCCTCAGCTGTCGCCATCATCTGGCAATGGCAACGGTGCTGGCAGAGGTCAACACAGTCTGCCGCTAGCGAGTCAGAGTCAGACATTGAATGTGCGTCTAGCAGTCTTCTTCGTCCCTCTCCCGCTTTTGGTTTGAGAACAATCATGTATCGACGTCAAAAGCACATGTATAGAGACCTGACGCTGACGCCGTCCAGTGCAATCCCTAACGAATCCGCCTTTGAACACAGACTGCCCGAACGTGCTCTGACGAGGGAGAAATAAAACACTGGAAATAATTTCATCTCGCAGGCTTGAGAAGTTGGTTGTATAGCCGAGTGAATCTGGGAGGACATGTCAATTGACTGGCGGGCTCATATCAACATACCAAGGTCTGTACGGGCATCATAGTCGTGATTTGGCATGAGCACGACTAGTGTGACCGCGTCAACACTACAAGCAGCAAGAATTGTATTGTAAATCATTCCTTGCATTCATTCTCCGATTGCTTTCATCTACATTTAAAATACACTTTGTGATAGGCACAGCGCCGGGCATGGTACTCGCTAGACTTGCTAACTGCTACCCTACACCTCTATCCCGCAGACGAAGGCAAATCGTTCCGAGATGGGTCGTGTCCCTGTGTATTTGTGGTAAGGCTAACACATTTTCCAGACCTCGCCAATCAGTATCAAAACGCAAACAAGCTCCCGCACACTCTCTGGGTCTTGCCCACTGCGGCCGAGCATAGAGATGCCATGGCACGCGCGTGGTACGCGCCTCCCAAACTCACATCGCGTCCCGCACCACGCCCTGAGCTCGAAGATGAGGAAAACTAAGAGGGCATCATGGAGAGCTGTCGCTACATCATCTCCATTGTCAAACTCATCAACTCTAGAAACATCCGAGAGCATAAAAAAGGACCACGCACCTGGAGCTAGTGTTGCTGAACAGCCAGTCCTCACTGCGCGTGGCACACAAGACGCGTGGCGCCGTCTCGGTACTTTACTTCGTGCCTCGCAGCATTGCAGGCGCGACAGATTCATAAAATTTACACACACGAGTACGACATGGGGCATTCACTTTCCGGACAGACCCTGGCGGATCTTGGCATGTTTTTGGAGGAGCAATGTGGATTTTGAGTGATACATTATGAATTAAGTATGCGGCGCCGAATCCGCACCGCAGTCGCCTAAGAAAAAGTGACGCAGCTGCGCCGAGGCGGACATGTGCCCAACAGCCGGCGCATCTGCATCTTTCGAGAAAATGATTGACAAGAAAGAAAGTCGTGCGTCCTAAAGCCATTCTATATCTGCTCCTCTAGTAGTAGACGGGGTGGTTGGGGTCCGAAAGATCAAAGATGACGGCACTGTGAGGGCGCTGTGGTATAATTAGCATCGTGTTTCTGGCTGGATAGTCTGAGGTACACTTACAGCACCACCGCGAGTGCGGGTGAAGATGGTCTCAAAGTCAATAGTGCGGTTGAAGCTGAGCGCACCGTTGTCGAGAATGTCAATCCAGTGGACCTTGTAGTCACCAGGGGTGTTGAGGACAGAAATCTAGCACAAGTCAGCAGTTGCCGCGGGAAAAGGAGAGTGATTGACTTACATCGCCAGCCTGCACAAAGTAGCCGCAGACGAGGAGGTTCTTCTTGTCGGGCGAAATCTTGACGTAGTGAGGACCAATGATGGGCTGCGTCTCATCAGGGTTGTCGAGGCGCTTGACGTTGTTGAGGTCCGAGATGTCGAGAGCAGCGACGTGGTTGCCGACGGTGAGGGTAAAGTAGGCAAACTTGCCGTCGTCGGAAATGTCCGAGTAAATGGCAACCGACTCCTTGGCCTTGGAGCCGAGTTCGTAGAGAAGCTCGGCGACACCCTGCTTGCCGTTGGCGTCCTTGCGGAAGGGGTAAATGATCCAGACCTGGCCGTTCTTGACAGCACTATTACAAATCAGCATGCGTCTCATCTCAATGAGTGAAGGGGTTCTTACGTGGCAAGAGCAGCACTCTCCTTGTTGCCGGGGATAAACTTGACGTCCTGGATACCTTGGCCCTATTCCAGGTTAGTCTTTCACCTTATCGACCAGAAACACAAGAGGCTTACATCAGGGATGGTAATGGTAGAGATGATCTTGCGGTCGTTCAGGGTCCACAGGCGCAGAGTGTTGGCCTTTTGGATGCCCAGAGCAGAGACGGGCTTGAGAATGCTCAGAGGGACGACAAAGTCGGAGGTGAGGATGAGATTCTTCTCAAAGTCGACACTCAGGCCGTGAGGGCTGAACTGCTCTCCGAGAATGTTGAGCTAGCTTTTGTCAGCACCTGGTCGTCCAATGCTATCAGGTAAAAACATACCGTGCCGTCAACGTCCTCGGGCCACTCGTGGATAATGTTGCCCTTGACATCAGTCTCGACAAGACGACCGGGAGAAGTTCCCAGCGCACTTCCCATGTAGGTGATGAGGAAACCACTGCAATCTGTTAGCAAGAGCACATTGTTGGGTTGTAAAAGTCGTACCCCTCGGGCTTGGCGCGAATCTCATCAGTGATGGAGCTGAGCAGGGCTCTGTTGCTGTGAGAGAACTTGGGGTGGTAAGGGTCGCTCGAGTCCCAGTAGAAGGCGGTATCCTGCGTCTTGAGCAGCGACAGGAGACCACCGCCAACCAGGGTCTTGCCATCCAGGGAAGTTCCCAGATGATGGGGCGAGTTGCCACTGGTGGGCACGTCGGCAATGTGGATAATCTCTCCAAAGGTGTCCTTGCAGACGAGTCAGCACCAGCACGGGAGTAGGAGCCCACACGGATTACTTACATCGTCAAGACTGACGGCCGACAGGAAATCCTTGTGGTGGTTGTCGCCGGCACCGGTCCAGATGTAGCCAATCTTCTTGGGCTTGATGGCCTTGGTCTCAAAGGGCAGGCTGTCGAGCGGCGGCGTCGGAAGCTGCAGAATCGGCAGAGGCGGCGCCAAGTCGACCAGAGGCTCCGTCACACCAGGGATGGACGGAATCAGAGGCGGCAGGCTGATGCCCAGCGGCGAGCGCTTGCTGACCGAAGTGGCGGGGGAGGCGGCGGCCTTGGCCACCAGCTGGCTGGCCAGGACCAGAGCAACGCTGGAGAAGATCATGGTGGGCTGGGGGGGTGTGGCGGGCGGAATGAGCAGATTAGAGAATGAATTGAGGAGCTGGCTGCTTTGTGCTTGGATGTGAGCAAGATATGAGAAGATTATCCTCTACTTATATATCCCATCCTGCGTCCAACTCGACTGCTCCCAGACTTCTTCGCCCCCCGGATCCTCGCACCCTCGCTTACACGCCGCAGGCACGCAGTTGCGTGATGCCATACAGAGAACACACCGAGACCGCCAGAACAAGCAAGGGAGGGCGCTGCATGTCTTGGATTTGTTTCCCGTTTGCGCGTAGCGCAGATGGCGACGAAAGCCACAATGATGGCGGCGGCAGCGGCGATGCGACTCACAAAGGAGCGGATGCTCCTCTTTGTTGTGAGGCCTGATCTCTGCAAGCTGGGCTACGGATCTACACCCAGCTAGAGGATGGCGAACTGAGACGGTAATTATGGTGCGAAGATCGAAAACAGACTAGATTCCCTCTGCTGAAATAATGCATTGTCTCGCGCGGGCTTGGCAGACGCAACTACACACTCTGTTTTCTTGCACGTGAACTGTCATGTCAAGAATCTTTTCAATGAAAACAGGACTCGTCCAGCAGTTCATGTTACGATATTCAAGTATCATGTAAAGTGCCACATCGGTGGAATCTGGGGCGCATTATGCAGGCGCCGTCCCAAGCAGCCGGTGCAGCTCGACCTGTACGCCTCGCTTGGCAACCCCAGACCGATCCAGCGCCCCCGTTCGCTTGGAGCATAAAATAAAGCATAATTTAAAAAACCCCATGACCAAATTGGGAAAAGCAAGCCACATCTCTCCAGCCGGCGGGCTTTTCCTGCTTCTGGCCAAGCAGCCTCTCCCGTCCGAGCGCAGACCATGGACACAATTGGCGATCCGCATGGCGTGATCCAACACGATGCCCCCCCCCCCCCCCCCTCTCTACCCGCCGAGATACTCAATGCAACGGCAGCCCTGTCGTGCGGGATATTCTCAACTGCCGCTTTGAAAAGACGCTACGGCAATGGACGAATGGGATGCTCGCAATTTTACAATCACGCCAAGCTCTTTTAGACAGCTTCATCTCAGGAAGCTACGCGATCCGACGAATAGCGTAGTATATCTCATCGCGCAACCCTATGTCGCCATCCTGGCACGCCTGCAGACTGTGCATACCCATGCAAGAGAAAAAAGCAAATCATGACATGACGAGCGAGCCAATAAGCGACGAACCGGTAGGAGCTGGCAGCTGTTGTTGCGAAAATCGAGCTACGATTGCCAAATCCAATCAAACTCAAATCAGCCTAGCAAGCTGTTGGCAAGGTTGATGCCGTTCACGTGCATATATTTGTAAAGGAGCAATAAATAAACGGCAGCCCCTTTCTCTGCAGCTCAGCTGGCATGTAGTGAAGAAAAGCGAAGAGAAATTTTGCCAGAATTCATCATGCGTGCCGTTTCCGTTCTTCTCGGCCTCGCGGCCTCTGCCCTCGCGGCGCCGTCCCTGGCCCCTCGCGACGGCGACCAGTTTAAACAAGGCCAGCCTATTAGCAAAGACGGTAAAGGCGGTCGCATATTAGGTATGCATTATCCCAAGTCCTAACAACCGGAAAACGGGCCCCGGAAAAAGTAGAGGAAGAGGAAGAAGAACAAGGAGCGCTGACTTGGCATAGGCGGCACCAACAAGGCCCTCGACCTGCAAAACCCCGACAACCTGGGCCAGCAGCCGACCGATGCCGGCACCGTGCCCAACCTGAAATGGAGCTTCTCCGACTCCAAGACGCGCATCCTCAAGGGCGGCTGGGTGCGCGAGCAGGTCGTCACCGACCTGCCCGCGAGCCACGACATTACCGGCGCGCAGCAGCACCTGACCAAGGGCGCGATCCGCGAGCTTCACTGGCACAAGGTGGTACGTTTTACAAACAAACGCGCTTGCAACTCTGCTGTTTCAAACTGACATGGACAAGGCAGAATGGGGCATCGTCTACAACGGCCGCATCACCATCTCCGCCGTCGACGAAAATGGCGTCTTCCAGGCCACCGAGATTGGCTACGGCGACGTCTGGTATTTCCCGCCTGGCGTTGCGCACACGGTGCAGGGTCTCGATGACGAAAACGAGTTTCTCCTCATCTTTGACGAGACTGATTTCGACAAGATTGGGTGCGCCTTAACCCCAACTCTCATCCCCCGTCAATCTCCTTCACAAAAGCCTGTTCACTAACACGATGCCCCAAACCAGAACCACATTCAACCTCGACGACTGGGTCGCGCACACGCCCAAGGACATTCTCGCCAAAAACTTTGGCGTCCCCGAGTCCACCTTCAAAGACGTCCCCGCCACCAACCCCTACATCCTCAACGCCACCGTCGCCACCAAAAACGTCACCGGCGCCGTCACCCCCGAGGCCAAGGGCGACGCCTCGTTTGTCTACCGCACCCTGCAGCACCCCCCCGAGAAGATTGGCGGCAGCGGCGGCACCCTCTACAAGATTGACTCGACCAACTTCCCCATTGCAAAGGAGATTGCCGCCACGTTTGTCACGCTCAAGCCCGGTGGTCTGCGCGAGCTCCACTGGCACCCTAATGTATGCTTGTTTCAACTACTCGAAAAGACAACTTTGACTGACACGATTCTGTTCAGGCTGACGAGTGGCTGTACTTCCACAAGGGCCAGGCTAGAGCCAGTGCCTTTATCGGCAACGGCGCCGCTCGCACGTTTGACTTTTCCGCCGGTGACACGGCCGTGTTCCCGACCAACTCTGGGTACTTGCCCCGTCCACCTCCACCATGTATTCGAATGCTGACACTCGTATAGCCACTACATTGAAAACACGTCCAAGGATGAGGATCTCGTCTGGATAGAAATCTACAAGTCGGACCGCGTGGCCGACATTTCCCTCTCGCAGTGGCTGGCCCTCACACCTCCCGAGATTGCTGCGCAGACGCTCAAGGTCCCCGTCGACTTTATCGAAAAGATTAAGCGCGAGAAGCAGTTCCTCATCGAGTAGATTGGAAAACAAAGTTTCTTTAGCTGATTGGGGCAGCGATGGATGGATTTCATCGTTTGTGGCGTGGCATTGTGCGATTTCTTCACTTCTACCGAACGGGACACTCTCGACGGCGCATTTGTAAACTTGATGAAATTTAGGGTAAAATGCTATTTAATAACAATTTCATCTGTAATGGAATCTCAGGATTGATCTTAGACTCAGAGGCAAGACAGGGCTTAGCATCACGAGCTTGGCAGAGGTGACCTTTGCTAGGTTGTATTGGTAGCGGACCTTTTACTTCTTGCTATCCACGGGCGGATGCGCTGGTGTCTGCAGGGGCGGAGATTGAACATCACCATTCTGCGGCTGCGAAGCTTCAGGTTTCTGCGGCTGCTGCTGCTTGGGTTTATCCATTGAGCCCCCGCTGCCGTATTGGGAGTATACAACTCGGGGAGGGCCAAGCACTTGAACAGCACCTTCGTTCTTGCGGGTCGCAACCTTCCTCTGGCATCGGGAGCAGTGCCAGTCGGTGTCTTCGAACCAGTGAAGCAAGCAGGGTAGGCAGGTCAGGCACACGCAGAAGAGGCAGAGGACGGCACCGACGATGCTAAGGGTGTCAGCTCTACCTTCAGACGCGGCCGCCGAGATGCAGACTCACATTTGCATATTACCGCCTACCATCTTTACGGTGGTCCTCGTCCGTTGCTTACAGAACGGGCAGTCGATCCATTGGGGCGCGTTACTGAGCTGGTTCAATGGCGTGACCGTGTAGGCAGCTCGCCCAGACATCAGGCTGACAGACCGCCGACCAGCCGTTAAAGGCCTGACCTGTTCAGCGCTCGGGGGACGAGCGCTGGCCGTGGTCCCTTGCCCGGAAAGCTCGCTATTTGCAGGCTGACGCTGGTGATCAAGCTGCTGCTGCTCAGACTCATCATGCGGCAACTGACACTGCTGCTGTTCTTGGAGCTCGTGAGACTGTTCTTTGCTCATGTTGAGAACCGACTTGCGTATCTCGAGATGGAGGCAAGGACGACAGCTAGGAACAAACACAAAGCCCTTGTATGGTACAGGTGGTGTTTGTGCAACAGGTCGCAACAAGAAATCTGAGGGGCCCAGGATCGGCTGACATGGAATAAAGAAAAGATGATCCGTCGTCTCGTCTGGTCTCGGAGCAGGCGGTGATGGTGTCAGGCTCGCCCAGCTGTACTGGGCAAACCCATCGCAGCCTTGCGCATTCCCACTTTGCCAAGCGACGCCCGAGGCAGCCTCGACTGGGTGCAGCAATAGCACGGTTTGGTACGAGAGCCATTACTGGATTAGGAAAAATTAGCGGCTGTGCGGCTGCAACGGCAGGAGACGGGTAAGCGGATTGAACCAGCCACAAGGCGCTTCAGTGTTGAAGAATAGGTGGCGACCAAGATGAACGACGGAGCAAATCCGCTGCGTATGGATGAGGCCTGATTGCCTGTACCCGAGCAGCGAACAGCGTGGCTGTGGCGCAGGTCCGATCCGTGGCGCTGCTGTGGCTGGAACACAATATTCTGCTGCACTTATACATATACTTATATGTATCGTTGTTTTTTTTTTCTTCTCCAGCGGCTGAGTGGTAGCTTGCTCGGAATTATATACTGGAGGACCGTTGTCAACAGTGCATGAAGCTCTGCCCCAAACAGCAGCCGGCGCACAGTCACACGGCTGAGGAAGAGCTTATCGGAGCATATGATTCCTCAGACTATTATTACGTGAAGGACCAAGTATCAAGCTGCAAAAAGGCTGTAGAGAGTTTTCATTAGAAGGATTGTTGCACTTGTATTTCTTGACTATTGTTTCCCCTTTTGGCTTCGTCGGTGTCTGGCATGTGCAAGTCATCACCCATTGCCCGCCGGCTGGTGATGGACAGCGACAAATGACCAAGTGATTAAGATGAAACAACTGCCGCGGTCGTTTCTGATCTGCTGGTCGTAAATTACGCCCTAGACACTGCAGCAGCGCCTGTTATTGCAACATCTTTCCGAGACTTGATGTGGCAACCTGGCAGGATGGTTGCCGAATCGCGCTCGGACTGCCTCTTAAACAGTTACAGCTTAGCATTCGAGTCCTATTGCGACATTTGTTTTTCCATAAACATTTCTATATGGAATCTTCTTCAATTGCTCACCCCTAAATCAGTGTTGAAATGTTTGCATAGGCTGCGGAGGCCGAAACTCTCTCCCACGCGACTTAATTCCACACTAGCACACTCTTGATGACCTCGCCGCTCTCCATCTCGGCCCGCGCCGCCATAAATTCCCCGACCGGAAAGTGCTTCAGCATCCTGTCCACCGGGAGCGTCCCGTCTTTGACCCACGACACCAGCTCCGGCAGCGCCTCGGCCGGATCCCTATCGCCTTCAATCACGCCCACCAGCCGCCGGCCGTTGACCATGTGCGTCAGCCCGTCCAGCTCCAGCTTGGCCCCGACGGGCTTGACGCCCACCTGCAGCACCGTGCCGTTTTTCTGCAGAGCCTTCAGGCACTGGCCGAGGACATGGACCGATGGCGACGTATCCAGCACATGCGAGCAGCCGAGTGCGTCTGGCGTCGTGCCGCGCAGCGCCGTGGCCATGTCCACACTGGCAGCACGAAGCGATTCAGACGACGAATTTAGGCTGTGCGTCGCGCCCAGCGACTTGGCCAGCTCGATGCGCGACTCGATCAAATCGACGGCAATGATGGATCCAACGCCCAGTCTCTTTGCTGCGCAGATTGCTGCCAAGCCCACCCCTCCCAGGCCAACGACAGCAAGGACATCGTCTGGCCCGCAGCGGCCAACATGCGTGATGGAGCCTGCGCCCGTCATGATCCCGCAGCCAAGCGGCGCATACATTTTCGGCTCAGCAGCGTCCTTGATGAGATGGGTGACGTTGGACGCGCAGGAGACCTTGACGGGTGCGTGGCTGGCAAAGCTCGACTGCCCAAAGTAGCCGCCGCCAATCACCTGCGAAGGGTCCCGCACCAGCACAAAGTTGGGCTCGTTGGCGTGCAGCGTGACGGCGGCGTGCTTGATACAGTATGCCGGATGTATAGTCTGGCAGTAGTGGCAGTCGAGGCACGCGGCGGCCGACAGGATGACGAGATCGCCGTCGCAGTACTGCTTGCGTTGTCCATCACTTCCGAGACGAACAATGCGACCAGCGCCTGTAATCATGTGAGTGACGGCCAGGTCTAGCAGAGGACTAAAATCACCTTCGTGTCCCAGAACGCGTGGGTAAATTCCACCATAGCCCGAAATGTCTGTATGGCAGACACCCGTGGCAACCATTTCTACGAGGAATTCGTCGTCCCGCGGCCCACGGGTGAGGAGCTCCTCCCACACCCAGTCGTGCTCCGAGTAGGCGACGATGCCGCTACATTTGACCTTGTATAAAGAATCCATTGATGAACAATTAATTTGTTAAATGACAAATCTTCTACTTTGAAGGAGTATTCGAAATTGCTACATGAACGAGGCACTATGACGATGTAGTTGGCGCCAAGGCATCGGAAGACGCTGCCCCGAGCTGATTCCCCCGCACGCACTAATAGACGTAGCGCAAGCTGCAGTGTTGACAAGATCGGACCAAAGGGCGTTTCTATCACGAGATTATACGCAGAAAATCAATATTTATTCTGGACATGGTCCAAGTTGTGAGACCGAAAATGCCTGTCAGTACTCTCGTAGTAGCGCCAACAAGAGACAGCATGGGCACCAGCTGCGGGGTAGATATTCATCATTTTCAAGCTACACTTGTCTAAAGCGTCTTGATAAACTCGGTGATAATCTCGTTGACTTGCTCTGCACACTCGATATGTGTCCAGTGGCCGCTATCAAGCTCCTTTGACGTGAGATTCGGCACCCACTCCGCGAGCATGCCCTTTTGCGGGGGCATCGACTGCGCATCTGCCACAATGATGCTCGGCTGCTCCAGCTTCACATCCGCAATAGTCTCCTCCTCCTCGGCGAGGGACGCATTGGTGACGAGCATGCGATACCACCGCGTCGCGCCCTTGTAGCCATCCTTGGCCGCAAACGCCTCCAGATGGCTGTCCCGCATGCCCGACGGATACCACTCCCCGACAGGAATCTTCTGATCCTCCGTGACAAACGTTTCCATCGCGCCGAGGGGATGAAACGACGTGTTCCACGCGCTGCGATCCGCCGCAAAGAGCAGGCTCATGGCCGACGGGGCGTGCGCCTCCAGCACCGCATGGGGGTCCTCGTCGCCGCCGAGCCACGAAATGTACCCAAACATGACAAAGCCGGCCATCCGTTCCGTCATGTGCTGAATCGCGCCAATGTCAAATCTGCGCGCCGGCTTCCCGGAGCCGACGGCCAGAAAGACGAGGCCGCGCAGACGCGCCGGGTGGTACGCGGCGAGGCGGCCGAGGAGGTTGGCGCCAAAGTCGTGCCCGACGCCGACGACGGACGCGACGCCGCCGACGACGTGGTCCAGCAGCTGCGCGAGGTCGTCGCTCATGCCCCGAAAGGTGTAGCTGGCGACGGCGTCGGGCTTGCTGGTGGCGCCGTAGCCGAGCAGGTCCGGGGCGATGACGCCATGGCCGAGCGCCGCAAAGTGCGCGACCTGCCGCTCCCAGTCGTCGGCGTGCGAGGGGAAGCCGTGCAGGAAGAGCAGCGTCGGCTTGTCGGCCTTGGCGGGCACGTGGATGAAGGAGTACGTGTACCCGCGGGAGGTGAGAAAGGTTCGGCGCTCAGAGAGGAGCATTGTGAAAATGTCAGTGTTTTGGGCAGGTTTTGGGTATGATGGTGTGTTAGTGCGGTGTAAGCATCATAGTGCGGTGGCCTCAGTCACCAAGATTGCCCAGCTAGCAAAGTAGTCGCGCTAATTTAATGGTCAAGATAGATCGGAATGGGGTTGTTTATTCAAAGAGTTTTGATATCGTGTAAGGCGGCTAAAATGCGTAATGTTTGCCTCTCGACCCGCGGCGTCTCAACGGCTCCGTCCCTGTGCTCACTGTAGACCATGGACAGTATTGGTCTTCCGAGAATCCAAAAAATCCAACTAATAGTAGTATGGAAGAACGCCCCCGGCATACTCAATCAACTGCTCCATGACCTCGAGATCACCCTCCTTGGTCCCTGCCCGCTCGCTCGGCACCCAGCCGCTCGGCTGACCGGCCTCGAAGCCCACCAGCCACGCATTCTGGTCTGTATCAATAAGAACATTATCAGGCCCAGTGCCACTCCAGACCAATTCGTTGTCGTGCAGTGCATTCATGATGAGCCTGGCCTGCGCAACCCATCTGCGTCGTGAGTGCTCTGGCGCGCCATTCTCCACCTCAAGTCTCAGGCTGGATGCTCCAATCGCGACATATGTAAGTAGCAGGCCGAGTATCACGTCCGAGTCGTCGCCGCGAACAACAAGTCCGAGAAGACGAGGCACGCGGATCCACTCCTTGAGCTGCACGGCGCGCATCTTGCTGTATGAGGCGAGCGCCGCGTCGAGGGCGGCCCCGTCCCCAGCGCGGACAAGCTTGAAGAACGCGTGCGTGCCGTTGGGGAGGAGAACTTTTCGAGGCACCGTATACAAGCCGTCTTGATCGTCGACTCGGATACTGACGGGCAGGTACCGCGGCCAGGAGCTGGATATCCCCTGACGGCGAACACCAAACATGAATCGAGTATCGTCACTCTCGCGTATGGATTCGAGAACCAGAGTATCAGAACGCGCCTCTAGAATGTACTCCATGATCGCTGCATGGAGAAAGTCGCGCAGTGTTGGTACCATGACCCTTGGCCTGGGCGCCGGGTCGGCATACTCGTGGAGTATAGGGAGCAGCGGCTGCACCGCCCAGTCGTAAAAGTCTTTGATCGTGTATCCGTCGACCTTGGTCTTTTCGGCCACATCGAGAAAGAACGCGAACCTTTGCTGTAGTATAGGGCTCGAACGTAGAGCCCATAGTCTCAGTTGAATGACATAGCACACATGGTCGCACATTACCACAATTCTCGCATACTGTTCTGCCTTTATAAAGGTAAAGTCAACCACACTCCATCGTGGCGTCGTCCCAGAGTTTTCGCTTTGATTCTCAGCCATTTCCATGTTAAAATCGTCTAACGAATTGCAGACCAGGTTCAGAGTCTCCGTGAGGAGGGAGATGCTCTATTTAACTGCTTCGCTACTGTGCAAGTCTTCATCACAACTCTCTCGCGTACAGGGCCGGGCATTCCACCTGTCACACAGCTAGTGCCTTGCGCAGCAACACGAGAAAAGCTGGCGTAATCAATTTCGAGCTATTAATTACGCAAGAGTTGGGCCGAGTTCTTGCCTCCCGCGGCGACCCGGGTGCGTGCCGCCAGTGCCACCTGGTACGCACGCATCTCAACATCTACTTGGTGCTGCCACATACACAGCTCATATTCCACCAGTACATCAATATTATAGGTTACAGTGTTCGGTATACATGTACACGTTGCACTGCAGCCAGCACACTGGGACCAGCGCTTGTACTCTTGTACTCATCACCGCAGGGGACACACCCGCGCCGCAATGCTCGCAGGAAAAGCTTCTAGGCCCGGCATTGCCCGTTGTGGTGAAAAGTCTACCGCAACCAAGATATGAAATGCAATAAGAATTGTCCGGTTTGCGGAACCTGTCTAGGAGAAGACGCGATCAATGGCATTGTATCTGGAGCATGATAGATGACCGACTGCAGGACAATGTGCAAGATTCGTCAATATATCTTGAAATTGTGCTATGTACTACCTCTAAGCATATCTACTTGCTCTTGCAATAACTTATTCTGCTCTAGCAAAACCTGCAACTGCTCAACTGCGCTAAACAAGGTCCTAGACTTGGAGCAGTTTTCCCCATCCAACCCTGGAAGCAGCTCTGCTAGGGCACTAAAGCGATCGCGTATGAGCGCGCGCCGCTTCTTCTCGTACCGGATATGGTTGCTGCGCTTCTGATCTATCGTGAGCTTCTTGCGCGGGCCGCCTGATTCCTGGCTGGCTGACGAGGACCTCGCTGTGCGGGCTGCAGCGACATCTTTCTGTGCCGGCCTCGACTCGCTGCGTCCGCCAGAGCCGATGCCTCTCCCCGCTGATGAGGCTGGGCTGCTGCAAGCTTGGCTTGTTGCATCTCCTGCAAAAAGCAAAGCGCCCATGTCGTCGCCATGTTCTCGCCACGGCATCTCCCCGTCGTCCTCGTCATATGCTATCGACTCCAAGCTAATCGGGGTTGTATCGCGCAGAGCAATTTGCTGTTGCGTATTCTGTAATTCGGGACTGAGATTCCACTCGCTTCCCCATTGCGCAACATTTCCGGCGAGACCTTGCGCTGCCAGGCTTTCCCATGGGGAGCATGCCCAGCCCGCAAAGGTCATACTTGTGCTCGCCATCACATCTTTGTTCTGTATTGTTTCTGCAATCAACTGCGTCGGTGCTTCATCATGCGTGTAAGAAGTCGGGTGCCCCCATATCTGTGGCCCTTGCATGGTCGACTTTGTCATGTAAGAGTTCATCGATGCCTGTTGGTTGAGGCGGGTGGCGACAGACTGATCTGCGCCATTGGCGCTGGTGGTGTTTTTCGTGCAACTGAACTTCTGCCAATTGAAGCAATCGGCACCGTAACCCGGGTCTTGTAACCCTGCTTCTTGATAGACATGTTGACCATCGAACAGGTTCTGTGTCGTTGTGATGGGCATTACTCCAATCGGATAAATTTGAAAAGTATTTGGAATTTCATCATTGTACGGCATTATCGGTCAAGACGCTGTCACAACGTCCGGTCAAGGATTTACCTGCGCAATGTTAGCTCTCACCGGGGCAAAAGATGAGGACGGTCGTTGCGCCGGGTAGCGCTGGCGCATGACATACATAGCTTTGGTCTGGATCGACTGCCCGAAAGGAAGAAGTATTGTCAGAAAAGAAGATTTAAATTGCAGCCAGGACTATAAGAGGGCAGTAAATTTCCCCGTATGAAAGGCGTGGCTTGCAAGGGGGCTCAAGCTATTTAATTACCCCAACAATTGCTCATTGCAGTCTCTGGGGAATGATCAAGCCAGCCTCAAGAAGCTGCTATGCGATATCAGCCAATAGGATATTTTTGACAGTGTCACAGGCTCGAATGTCTTAGTCTGAAGTTTACCAGAACGGAGGGTTGCATACATCTCGTTCAGGCGAGGATCATGTGCAAACACAACTTGAGTATTCGCACCAGCTTTGCATCTCGTCTCCCTTGTTCACGGTCTTGGGCTGAGGTACAAAAACTATTCTCCACGCCTCCCTCCGACTGTTCTCCTTGGCTCTGCCTCATCCGGCCTCGCCTGGATAATTCATCTCACTCTATTTATTAAGTTGCAGCAATCACCTCCGGCACTTCAGCATTTCCATCTTCACAAGGACGACCTGCGGGGAGAGGCTGCAGCACGGACCTCGCTCTCGGCGAATTTATATAATTAACGAAGGGCACGTCTCACGGACCCTTGCCCCCGGGCTATTCTGAGGGCCAATCAGCAAACAGCCGAGAACGTGTCAAACAGCCACGAGAACGCCACTAATAACGGTCTGTACTCTGACTAGCGTTGCACCCAGTTGTGCAGCAGTGTCACCAATGGTACAGCAACCTGTAGAAATTTGCCGCTCAATATCTAGTTACAGAACTGCCGTCGATCTAATAAGCTATCCGGACATCTCCGCGGAACATTGTCTCATGACGTTAAAAAAAAATCACCTCTAGCACGATGCCAGTTTCTCAGTGGAACCCCCTCTTGAGCAAGTCTTTCTAGGCGACAGCACAACGTCCATGATCCAGTCTATAGAGTCCTGAGCCATTTCTGGACTAAAATCATGACCAACTCCTCGATAAACCCTGTCGTCTATCCCAATATCACCAGTGGCATACCAGCCACTCTCCTTGACGGAGTTTTGAAGAAATTCCAAAAACGGCTGACTGCTAGCGTACGGCACAAGCTCATCGTTCTCTCCTGAGCAAACGAGAATAGACTTTCCCCTGATTTTCTCGTCAAAAATGCTCTTCATCTCGTTCTCATCATGTAGCGGATCAAGGGAGGCGTCACGA
>JARJRE010000151.1:0-16664 GCA_030783385.1 Akanthomyces dipterigenus | reverse complement strand
CCCCCCCGTGCTGGGTTGCGTGGGCGGGCTTACGATACTTGGACGCTCTGACGAATCGGCCAGCCATTTTGCTCCCCTCGTATTTGTTGGTGCGAAAAGAAAGATAGGAGGCGGAGGGTAGGGTGTGTTTAGGTTGTCGTGTATTTCAGCAATTCAGAGGAAAGGGTTGCTTTGGAGAGGCGCGAGGTTCTGGACCAAAGGTAGCAGAGAATTGGGGCCAGACAAGCAGAAAGCGGCCAAGGTGAGGCTGTGGAAATGGGATTGGGGTTGGTGGTGGAGGTGGTGGTGGTGGTGATGAATGACTGCGCCTCCAGTTTGGGCCTAGGGGGAGGGCCCTCTCACTAACAAATTCACTGGCGGGCCATCCCCCGCTGTCTCGCTGTTGGCGCTGATGGCGGGCGAATTTACGACAGCGCACCCCACCAAGTTTAGCAGTGGTGTTACTCACTTAGTACCTAGCTACCAATATGCCAGGGTAACGACTGTGGCGGTCCAGCACCCAGACAACGACAGCACGCACACTGCAGCTCTTCAAGACTGACGACGACACGCAAATGGGAAGAATCACGTGCTCCGGCCATCTCTGCAAAGTGAATTCGTCCCGTCTGAAACAACCCCGGAACTGAGTCCCTGAATCGCTGTAAAAGCATCTGAGCATACGAGCAGGTGGCATGAATAAAGCGCGTTCGTCAATGATCCCTGGCGCAAATTGCAGCCTCCTTCGAAACAGCCACCGATTTAGAGTCGCGATGCGGAGCTGCGCATGCGACACCTGTTCTCACGGCCTCGCCATGATACACACCGCAACGCGCGCTCGTCTCTGCAGTCCTAATCAAGAAAAGTATCATTCATTATAAAATCTCTACCATAGTACAACCAATTCATCGAGGGTAAATAGAGAAATAGAAGCGAGTTCAAAAAGAAGAAGAAAAACATCATGCTTGATAAAAGACCGAGCCGAAAACACCGACGCCATCGTTTTGCTCGAATGAGGCTCCAAAATTCCGACATTGCTTCATCCCATCTTGACAAAAATGAAAATGACCACCAAATTCTCGCCATGCACAAGTTCAGACAGCAAAGTCCAGTAGTCTCGACTTCCACACCCGCACACGCTTAGAACGGAGCACCGCTGCTCTGTCCACTCTTGGTACGCGTGTGGCTCGATCGCCCTTCCGCTCGTCGCCGAAGCTGCTCTTCCCTCTTAAGGACAACTTCGCACCACTTTGCGCGGGATCGTGGACCGCCGTCGTCCTCTGCGGTGCTGGCGCCTCGGCCAATGACTTCCTGCAGCACCTTCATCCATCCTTCCTTGTCCTCGGCAGTATCCGCATAAAAGTCAATGACTTCGCCATTGTTGAAGCGAATGCGGAAACCTTCCTCGACAAACATGTAGCCCTCTTCCTCTTCTGCAAACGCTGACCTGCGACGCTTGCCACCCTTGACCGTCGTCTCCTTCTCCGTCAGGGTGCGCCTGTCGTCAATCAAGCGCTTGGCGTTGGTCAGGTTGATCGTAGCACGCGGCTGTCGAGTAGCCTCATGGTAAGCAGTCAACCGTGCGCCAGTCAGTTTAAAGTATCTTCTGCGCCAGTACTATTTATCGAGTTAGTCTTTGATTACAAAGTTGGCTGACTTCGGAGATGCTTACAGGGCAGTCGCCTCCTTGTTGACTTAGGTGGCCTTCCCAGCTTCTAGCTAGTCTTTCTTCGGCCGCTCTAAGCTCACGGATGCACGCGTTCATGCTCTTTGGCATATCATCGTCGGTGATGTTCTTGGGTCTGGGCACGAACAGTAGTTGCAGCTCCAGTTTACCAATCTTGTATGGGGCTCTGCGAACGACAGCACCAGGTCCTCGCTTGCTCTTCACGCTGGAAGCAAAGGCTTCTTCCTCTTGAGCCCACTCGTTAAAGCAGACAACCTCCGCCATGTATGGGCGGCCGTAGCATCGCTTCTCATGCTCCTTCAGGCAGACGTAGGAGCGAGCAAAGCTGCCATCCACCTCGGCAACGAGAGGGGACAGGAGTTCATAAGCGGAGGGTGTACCGCTTCTTTGGCGGGCAAGAGCTTCCTGGTGCTGCTTTGCTATGCGGTCCTCTTCTCTCTGACGCAGCTCAATCTCTTTGCGCTTCTTGGGAGAAGCAAAAACCTTGCTGAAAGCCGATGTCTTGGATTTACCAGACTTGGCAGGAACAGGATAGTTAAGATACGCGGGCTTGTCAATCTTGACGTTTAGAGTAAGCTGAAACTCCAAATCGTTGGGCACAACTAGCTCAAACTCCTGGCCAATGGGAGCATTGCGCGCGAGCTCCAACCAAGAAGTCGTGACACAGTGAACGCCGTTGTCAAGTGTCAGGCTAAACCATGTACGTTCATTTCTCGGGAGCGGCAGGTCGAGGTCCTTGACGCCCATGACCTTGACGAAGAGGCGGCCTCTCTCGGCACCATCCAATGTAGTCGCATCCATGCTCATGTCTTCCTCCGCGATGGAGCGAGTGGCTACACTATTGCTCTCTTGTCCAGGCAGAGGAGGTACGGCACCCGTGCTAGTCGCTTTGGAGCTGGTGCTCTTCTTGCGGGTAGCGGGGTTCCAAGGCTCAACAGTCCAAGACTGGGGCCTATCGTGCTTGATGGGCGAGTTATTGACAGAACGCGTCTTACGGCTGTCCTCAGCCGCGTTGTCGCTTGCAGCCACCAGCTTGGTATTTTGGCGCATGAGATAACCACGCTTCTGGCCCTCAATGACCCTCTCAAAGTCCTTATCCAGGCTCAAGCCTGTTTCGAGGTCAAGAGTCAGGCTGCGGTTCTTGAAGCTCGGATGGCGCTCGATAAAAGGATCTTCTCCATCAGCCAACTGCACAGACATGTCTTTGGAGAGACGGTTCTTGTGCTTCTGTGGGATTGGAGGCACAATGGGGACCTCCTGGCTCGCTAGGCGACGAGCCTCGCGCATAGCAGCAAGGTCGGATGGTGTGTTGGACACTCTGGTCTTGAGCTTGGAGCCGGACGCCTTGATAGTAGCAATCTGCTCAGGGATGGCGGGGGATTCGACAGGATCCTCAAAAATGTCCTCATCATCTACCGGGTGATGGATAACAGAGCCGGGACTCTCAGGCTCGTCCGCATATTCGTCCTCGCCCCAGCCACTGCCGTCATATTCCGGCTTCGAAAAGCTCTTTTCTGGCGTCGCAGCTCGCTTTGTGGGTGAAGATGGTTTCGGGGTCGTCTCCTGGGGCTCAGCGACAGGCTGTGGCTGTAGAGCAGTGGGCTCGGGCTCAGTAAATGGGTCTTGCAGAGTAGACGCAGTGATGTGAGGAGTCTCCTCCACAATAGTGACTTCTGTAGTCTGTTCAACTTGCTGGATAACCACCTCAGAGGTACCAGCCGGCTCACTTTGATGCAGGGACTGCTCATAGGTAACGATCCGCTCAGTCTGGTGCAGAGACTCCTCGTAGGTATCGTCGTCGGGCAGGATGCTAATCTCATCCTCCTCATCGTACATGTCCGAGACGTCATCTTCATAGTCATCGGGGTTTCTAGTAATGATGACGCTGCCATCCTCCACGACAGTTTCGTCTTCGATCATAGAGTCTTCTGTGGATGGTATGGGAACATCAGGATCCTCAGGAATGACAGGTGCTCCAAATTTCTTCTCAGGGCTTCGGGCAGGGCTTTGCGCGGGAGAGGAAAGGTTAAAATCGGATTGTCTCTCGGTGGACTGGTTGCCATTGACCCGTCGCAAGATTGATTCACGAGAGATTTTGGCAGGCATCTGAAAGTCGCCGAGGGCAGACATGTCGCCGATGGTGTCATCGGCCTCTGCTTCTTCAAGATCCTGCTGCTTGCGGTCGTCCGCCGCAGGGCTGGCCATGCGCTCGCGCGGACTACCTCTTCTAAGGCGGCGCTCACGCTGCTGCTCTGCTGCCGTCTTGGCGTCGCCGTTATCGGACATCATCATGAGCTTGAGACGCTCCTCGAGCGGCATCTTGCTGTGACCAAAGTTCTGGATATCAGATTTACTGGCAGAGGCTGGCGGAGGGGTGGGCAGGTTGCGCTGGCCTGAATTGATCATACGCTCAGCCGTCGCAGACAGGCCAGATGAGGAGTCGCTCGACTTGATGCGCTCGTGGCCTCTGCTGGGTACAGGAGGTAGAGGTCGGTGCTCAGCACTGGAAGAGACTGAGCTGGGGCTGTTCTTGTGGTTCTGGCTGTTGGACAGCGCCATAGTAGGAGTGCCTTCGGGCATAGGGCTAGCTTCGTAGCGTCCGTGGCCACGGCCGTAGGCGCTGTAGTCGTCGGGGCCAACGACGGGAGTTTTCATAGTGTCCTCGAGGGATGCGTCAAAGCTATCGTCGGGGTTTTCGCCGTGGGCGAGATCGTAGTAACCGCGGTCGCCGTCGGTGTCGTCAGATTCGTAGCTTCCTTCGCGTGAGTTGGTTCCGATGGAAGAGAGATCAGGTGTGGTCATTTCATACTCATTGATCTGAGGAGGAGCAGCGTCAAAGGTCACGCTCTTCACATGGCGGTGCAATGACCTGCTCGAGGAGAAGTCGTCGTCAATGTATGAAGAGCGGGCGGACCACGTTCCGGTGACGGGATCAAAGGTATCCTTGAACTTGGAGGGTGAGAGTGACGACTTGGTGGGCGAGTTGGACGGCTGATCACGGTTGGTGGACGGTGTGGTGGGAACTGCGACAGGCCCAGTAGCGGTGTTTGTGCTCATAGTAGAAAAGAAGGATGTGGTGGTGGAAGCAGTATCACTGCGTTTGAAGTCGGGAATATGGTAGTCAGAGTCGAGCGAACGCAGACCGCCGCTGGAGCTGCCGCTGGAGCTGGTGGACAGGCCAAGGCTGTTTACTTGGACCTTTGCGAGTGGTCTCTCGATTGTCGGGACGCGAGTAGGATCATATTCCTGCTTCTGTTCCAAGGCCAAGATGTTGCTGTTCTTGACTCGGGAAGCTCTCTGCAGTCTCTCAATCGAGGAGCGACGCTGTGGTGACGGGGAGGTGGCGGTATGGCCTCCACCGTAGGGCACGTTTTCCGAGTTGCGGTTGTGCCAAAAGTGACGTGGGGAGGAGCCACCATCGAGGGGCGACGACTGGAATGGGGAAGAATCATTGCCAAGTGTGGCCTTCTGCACAGAACGAAGGCGAGTTAGACGGGGCGTGGGAGAGCGAGATGGGTTGGATGGGTAACAGCAGCATTCCACGTACCTTGGGAGAAACCATGTGGTGCCAGCTGGGCGAGTTGCGGCGCCTCTCGGTGGGCGAGAGCTCGGACAAAGGGCGGGGAGGACCGCTAGCCATCTTTGTCGGCGATGATTTGGGTGTGGCGCCTTTGGCGATGCGCAGAGGATGCACCTGGTGACCCGAGTCAGCGGTTGATCTATTGCTGCGAGGCGGGCGAGGGCAGGGCAGGGCAGCCAAGAGCAAACAGCCGCCCGCCTCGCCTGAGGGCACACAGCATACCTGTTCCGAAGACATTCTCAATAGGAAATTGATCGATGCTTAAAGTGATGCGTGTTAAGCCGAGCGTGACGGCATTGGAACGCAAACTGGTGTCGGCACAAGGTTGTAGAGGGGTAAAGTGGTAGCAATGGTTGGAATGTTGTCGCAGACTATGCTCTTGTAGATGGGGGCGGATGATTGTCCCGGTACAACACGGGAATCTTGGTTGTGTTTCCCCCCAAAGTAGATCAAGCAAAAAAGGTAAAAAGAAGGTATTGAATAACCAAGAGCGGCCTGAAAATGAGGCCTGCTCGAGAAATCTTTCTTTGGTCAAAGACTGGCTTGTTTGGCGAAGCCGTTGGAGAACAGTGAAAGGAGAATGGTCTCACAGCAAGGCGGAGGAGGAGTCGTGGTATGTAAACGCACTGGAATGCGCCCGCGACGACCGCCCATTGGCTGGCGAAAAATAAACAGTGCTGGAGGTGCGAGGTGGCATGTTGCCCTGGCAACGTAGGCTCTAGCACCAGCAGACGCAAGTGGGCGGCGTCCTTTTTTGCCTGCAACAGCCAGCAAAAAGGCCATTGCTGGCAGCACATTGGCCAGCAAAGGCAGCAACGAGAATGCGCTAGACAAGCCCCTGCGACACAATGCCTTGCAGCACTACCCCGCCTGCCCGCGTCCCCCAAGCCAGCGACCCATCCCCCCTCCAGTCTGTCAACAGCCTGCTAACAGCCTGCTAACAGCCTCCTAACAGGTCGAGGTCTCTAACCTGCCCAGCACCCGAGGCATCGCTACAGCGCTGGTTAGCAGACTGTCAGAGGGTCGCTACAGTCGGCTGGCTCTTGAACCTCCCGAGTCGCCCCAGCAGCCATGCAGGGGCCCGCCCGGCTCTCAAACATTGTCATCGCCAGCGCAGATCTCGCTTGTCCAAACAATGCATGACATGAAGCATGAAGGGCACTTTGTTATTCCACATGTCAGCCAGAGCCAATCCGTCTGCTCTGCCACCCTGTCTTGCTCCGCCACATGTCCGTTTCTCCTTCATTTAATCTTGCTTCCATTCTTTTCATCTGCGGCTCTTTTTGTTTGCTATCCCATTGTTATGGTGGGCTGTCCCCCTCTTCCATCGTTCGAGAGCCCGCCATCTCATGCACACAATGGGCACTACATTCCGTTCCTGACACTTTTTTTCCCTTGGCCTTGCTTCGTCTTCATGCTTGTCTATTTTGATTTATTGACCGTCTATAATTGCTGTTTGTTCCACTCTACGCAGTCGTCAAACTTGACTCCGCTGCCCCCAAAGCAATCCAGAGCACTGCCTATCGTCAGGTCGACCTTGCCATTGCTGAGCTTCTTGACGCGCTCCAGGTCGTCCAGGTTTCTTCCGCCGCCGGCATACGTCACGGGGAGGGAGCACAACTCGGCCAGACGCGACACGAGCTCCTCATCGATCCCCTTTTGTAGGCCCTCATTGTCCGCCGCGTGAATCAGGAACTCGCAGCAAAAGGGCTCCAATTGCTTGATAGACTCTGTAAAATCACCATGAGCACCAACTACTAGTCAGATGGAGAAATAAATGAAAAGCATGCACTGACCTTCATTGACCTCCATGTCTGTAATGGTCTGCCATTTGTTCATGGCGACAAACCACTTGCCCTCACCACGCCGACGACAGCTCAGATCAATCACGAGCTTTTGCTTGTCGCCGCCCAGCGCCTTGAGGATAGAGTCCAACCGGCCCTGGCTAAACTGCCCCCCAGGAAACAAAAACGAAGTCACAATGACCTGCGCAAAAAGAGCTTCTGTATGAGCATACAACACGCCAGCCTCGGTGACTCAATCCGCGCACCACGTACCTTTTCAGCACCAGCCGCAATCCATTCGGCCGCGTTTTTGTCGTTGATGCCGCCGCCAACCTGCAGCCCATTGGGCCAGGCTCCGATTGCCTGTTTTGCCGCCTCGTCATTGCCCGGCCCGAGCATGATGACGTGGGCGCCGTCGAGGGCGTGGTCTCTGTATAATTGCGCATAGTGCGCCGCGGGCTGCTCTGACACAAAGTTGGTCTGCAGCTTGGTGGCGTTGTCGCTGTCGAGCGTGCCGCCCACAATCTGCTTCACCTGTCCCGCGTGGAGATCTATGCATGGCCGGAAGCGAGTCATTTTTGCTGCTATTTCAGAGGTTATTATATCCGTGGCGAAACTGTGGTTGATACTGCGAGGTTTTGATGCATCAAGTGAAAAGGTTGAATGTGGGGCGCATCACTTGTAGAGAGGCCCGATCGGTAAACGGTGAGCAATGACGACAGTATTAGTTACGGATGGCAAAACTTTTAAACGTAATTATATCAAATTTAGTTTCAACTTTTACAATCCAGCTCCTTACAAAATGCGTAGCATGTCTTGAGCTTGACATGTTGAAACACTACTCGACAATTTACCTGCCGGGTAGTCTGACAGACGCTGGTAGCGATATAGCTTCATTACGATTCAGGACGACATAATGGAAACGCTCAGCAATTGTACAATATTAGACTTGCTATTTCACATGGTTATATTATTTGAACAAATACATGCATCACCTGCCTTCTCCCAATTCGCTGTCCAATCTCAGTTACCCAAGCAGAATTTCCACCTCATCCATCGTATGTGTATCCCAGGCCTTTTGTATGACATGACCAATACCTCGTCTGTAGCACACACCCGCGATCCTCTCAATCCACAGCACATTCACGACATCTAGCCGATCCGAGACGGCATGCTCCTCGTACCGGTCCGGCGGGAACACGAGCGACCCCCAGCGCTCCGTCACCGACGAAATGGCGATAAACTCGAGCTTCTCGTCGCCGTCGTAGTTTGACGACTGGATGCCCAGCCAGCCGTCGTGCGCGCGAAACTCGCCGATCCACTTGCGCCCGCGGCCCCAGATGTTGCCCACGGCCACGGGCGGGTTGATGGTGTCCTTGGGCGAGAGCGTCACTGAGAAGTCCACGTCAAAGACGCCACCGCGCGTCTTAAAGGCCAGCAGGGGACCCGGGTACTCGACCTCCCCCGACGGCGGCGGGTTATGGTGCTCACCCGCCGCGGGCGGATCCGCCACGGGCACCGGGTAGCGAAAGACGGTGTCGGCGTCGCTGTCGTGCACAAAGTGCTCGCCGCTGCGGGACCAGCCCGGCGGCAGCGCGGCGGCGGCGTTGCGCCGGGAGCGCAGCTCGCGGAACTGCAGGCCGTCGCTCGGCGCGGGCACCTCGCTCCGGCGGTCGCTCAGGCGCCACAGCACCGTCGGCTTGATCTGGAACGCGCTCGGCGACTGGAAGCGCCGCACGACCTGGCCGCGCCTGCCCGTGGTCCGCGTGTCCTTGACGTGGTCCGCGGCGGCCTTCCACAGCGTCAGGTCGACGCGGATGCCGTCGAACCACCAGCCCATCCAGGACCAGGACGGCAGGAACGGCGCGCGGGACAGCGCGCGCCGGCGAATCGACGCTTGCGGGCGCCACAGCAGCGCGGCGTCGAGGAACATGAGCGGCATGCCGTAGATGAAGCCGCCGGGGAAGACGCGCGCCAGCACTGTCGTGATGCCCGAAAAGGCCCGCAGCGTGTCATCGACTTGCGTCACGCGCCGCGCGCTGTAGTCGGCGGCGATGCGCGCGTATTCATCCATGTCGGGCCACGGTGTATGCTGGAAGGCAAAGGCCGACGAGGCGATGCGGTTGGTGCACTCGGGTTTCTTGCCCTTCCATAAGCCGCCGCGCCCGAATCCACCACCACCGCCGCCGCTGCCGCCAGTGCCCTGCCACAACTCGCAGTGGCACTCCCACGTCACGGCGTCCTCGAAGAAGAAGACGGCGCGGCGCGAGTACAGCAGCTCCTGCAGCGTCCAGCCGCGGGTGTTCCAGCGCGACGCCAACAGCAGCTCGCCGTGGTCCACGCTCGCCGGACCTCCGACGCGCGGCGGCCGACTGTTGCGGCGCGGGTTCAGCGCCAGCAGGCCCGTATTGACGTCGTCGTGGGCCGCGACAATGGTCAGGTAAGCGTTGGCAAAGACGTAGGCCATGTGGCGGACGTGGTCCTCCTTGACGGCCTCGTCGTCCTGCACGATGCACAGGCGGTCGATCCAGATGTGCCGCAGGCCGAGCTTGCGCGCCAGCCAGATGGCGTCGACGAGGGTCCGCGGCACATTGTCCTCGGGCAGCGCCGTCAGCCACGCGTCGAGGTTGCCCTTGAGCAGCTGCACCGGCGCGTCCGGCCCGTTGTGCCGCAGCGTCGGGCCCCAGACGTAGCTCAGCGCCACGTACCGGTCCTCGGGCGCCGCCCGCACCAGGCACTTGTCGGCGGCGTCGATGAGGAACTGCGGGCGAAAGGTGGCGGGCGTCGACGAGGCCTCGCTCTCGCCGTTGCAGTGCCGCCCGTGCTGGTTGTTGCACGTGTCCAGCCAGTCGCGGATCCGGTACACTGGTGAGCTCTTGCTGCCAGAGGAGCTGCCGCCTGCGTGGGAGGAGGAGCCGCGCCGCGCCGCGGGGGACGGGGGTCTGCCGTCGGGGTTTGAGCTCCTGCGCAGAAACGTGCCCTTGATGCGCTCCGTCAGGCTGATGCGGCGACTGGGTGGCGATGCTGGCGGCGGCGGCGGCGGCGGCGGGCTGTCGCGGGGCGCAAAGCTGTCTCGATGACGACGCTGCCTCACCCGGTCTCTGTCCCGATCTCTGTCACGCTCCCGCTCGCGCTCACGGTCCCTTTCCTTCTCTCGCTCATCCGCCGTAGATTCATACTCTGTAAAGTCATCCTCGCTCACGCTTCGGTCTCTCTCCCTCGTGTCCCTCCGCCTGTCCCGTGCTCCTCGCACCGACGAATCGCGAGGATCAAACGCCGCAGTGCTAGGCATTTTTTTTTGCTCACCAAGGTGATGCTGTGGATGCTCGGCTCATACAAATTCTCTCATAGCAGAAGCAAAAAGGACATGTAGAGGCAAAAAGGCAGGCGTCGTAAATTCAGGCCTCTGTTTGGCGCACAAATGCGCAGGCCGCAAGTGTTGGCTGGCTGTTTTGTCGTGGCCAGCTTACACAGCGTCCCGTGGCGCAGGCGGCGCGGCCTCTGCAAGGCGTGCGTGCGTACGAGACAACAAGAGGCGCGCAACAACGACAAGGAAATGCAATGCAAACAATGACGTGTCGGCACGCAACAATGTCTAGATGTGCAAGCTCGCGCACCAGCTTCACTCGTGAATAAACATCAGTCGCTGAAAAATAGAGGGAAAAGGCAAAGAAAACCTGGTCCGTGTTGTAGCAGGGGGACCATACTTTGGTTGCTAGGGTGTGCGGGCTGGTGCTGGCTGGCGCAAAGACGATGGCTGATGAGCTGCATATTGAGAGGGCTGGGGAGACGAGACGTAGTTGCATCCACCAGTGGCAGATTATCCAGCCTTTGGAATTTCACAAGCTAGCGTACAGTCTACAGATGTTGGTTGAAGAAGGCATTGGTATGATTTGCAGAGGCTATCTGCAATTTTTCACACGCTGTAGATGCTTTCCTCAGGTCATTGCTATTGCTCCTTTACATGACATCATACGGCAACCTACTTCCAGTACGGACGGGCCAGTGTCTCATCTCAGTTGCTAGCTTAGCAGCGATATCTCAACACTGTTTCAAAAATGGACTGCAACAACAAAAATACGAGGCCCGCGATGATCGCAATCAGCTCATGGCAGCCCAACATGTCTAGGGCCGGTGAAATTGCCCGCTTTCCATTGCCGAGCCGTTGATGCCCAACCACTGTCGCAGCCGCCAGCTTGAAGTACTCTGATAGCGGTCGATCTAGTAGCAAATAGGTCGAGTAGTATAGTGGTTAACACGCCAGTCTCACACACTGGAGTCCCGGGTTCAATTCCCGGCTTGACCTTTTGTTTTCATTTTTGCCCATCATCTCAAATCCAGGGCTTGGAAAGTCTCTTTTTGCAGTTTCTGCGCAGTTCTGCACTGTCTGGGTTGGATGGCCGATTTATTCGCTCGGCGTGTGGTTGACGAGCCGGCAGCAAACGGGCGGCAGATACAACAAACGAGCAGGTGCGCGGTCAGCAACGCCGAGCACAGCGCAAGAACAGAGAGAACATGACGTCTAGCACCAGTGACATTGATGGAATATACGCAAATGTACCAACTCTGCCATTTCCGATTAAAGCAATTCACCATGAGCAAGAAGTAGCAGATTGGAGAGTCTGTTCGAGTATCACAACAGCTAGAGATACACTGCTATGATATGCTATCCCTTATCCGACAAAGACGCAATCAAGAATGGTTTAAGAATTTTAGCCTGTAGCCTCCTATTTTGCCATGGGGCTCGCCAGTTCCAGTTTCCAGTCCCAGAATATTTCGTTTCCTTTCCCATAATCCCGATTCCTTCCCATCAACAACACCAGAATAAGCAGTCGCTAAATTGTCAACACAAAAAATCATTAATAATCCTACACCGAACAACTCTCCCATGACATGAGAGAAACTATAAAACACCCATTCTCTAGAGTGTGTTGTTCCAGGACTGGCGGCTAAAAACCGAGCAAATACCCAAGCAATGTAATGTAATGTAAGTCAGCGCCGCCCAAGGCGGGGCGCCGCGCAGAAACCAGCAGACCGCAAGATGAAACGAGCCATGCTGTGCAATAAAATGATTGTACCATGAAATAAAAGCAGACGCCTGTACACGTAATGAGAGGCTAGAAGAGAAGTTGATCAAACGAGTGACGGGTATCAATGTACAGGGGTGTAAGAGTGGTGTCAAAGCTGCAGCTTAATTGGCAGCCTCGTAGGCAGGGGGCGGGGGACGCTCAGCGCTCTCTTCCCAGCCCTCGCCGGAGACGCCGTGGCGCTGCTTTTCGTCGTAAACGCGGCGGGCAATCTCGCCGGCCATCTTCATGATCCAGGCCTGCTCGAGAATGACCGACGACGTATCCGAGGTGGTGGAAGCGCTGTCGCGCATGGCGAGCTTCTCCTTGGCATACTGTAGAGGCCGTTCCTCACCCGCTTCGTAAATCTGAGAGAGGGGAGACTTGGAATGCTTGGAGTTGCGGTGGTGCGACTTGATGTGGTCGTTGCTCGTCTGCTCTTGGGCCCGCTCCTTTTCAGGAGTGAAGCGAACCTTGCTGGCATGCAGATCCTCTGAGACGGCCCGGCCATCCTCGGATTCTTCGGGAATGGACGAGGGGATCAGCGGTTCAGAACAGGGGACATTGACAGAGGCGGTATCTGATATGTCAGACATGTTGTCGCTGGAGCCAGCCTCGGAGCGGGAGCGGCGGAGATTGACGACGCGAGTCTTCTTCTTGCGGCCGGGACGCGACCGGTACGCCGAAGCAGCAAGAGGAACATTGCCCGAGTTGAGAGTGGGCAGCGACGGGCGCACTGGCAGGTAGCCATGGGAGGCGCTGCCCGTGTCGGAAAAGGTGTATGTCGTGCTGGCGCCACCCGAAAGCGAGTACGTCTTGGCCAAGCTTGGCGTAGCCACAGCAGGGCTTGTTACGTCGGAGCGGTCGGCGTGGCCAGACCAGGCACGAAATACTACATCACGAATACCGGGCGTGAAGAGCGAGAGGGTGCGGTGCGAATCGGTCAAAGCGGCGAGGCGCAATAGGTTCTTCTGCGAAAAGAGGTACTGCATTTCTCCGCCGTGTAGAGTCAATTCCGAAATAGCATTGATATCGAGCAAGTTGCCGTGGGAATCGACGGGGTCCTCGGGAGGGCTAGAGAAGGGGTCCACGCCCTGGTTGTTGACATCGGCGGCTGGTGTTTCGGTGCCCTTCTGGTTCTGATCCGCGCACCAGAACTGCAACGAGAGTCGATGAATAATGGCAGGCAGTTCTTCCATCATCAAATTGCGCAACTGCTGCTCAATGGTTCGCTGGAGGTAATCGCGGACGAATTGAATCGAGTCAAACGTCGACGAGACCTTGAGGGATTCGAGAGGGTCATTGCGAAAGACCAGGGTCAAGCCTTTTTGCTTGGAAAAGACCAGGATGATGAAAGCCGATAGCTTAATCTCTGACAGGGTGATGGCGACGGGCATTGTCAGGCTGGAAGCGGCAGCTAATGGTTGTGGCGAGGTAAACGAAGGCTTCGAGTCGAGATAGGTGTTGAGTGGGTTTGCCTATATAATGGTATTGTTAGTCATTGTTCCGCATAAAGAGGCGCGCCCAGCTGTATGTGGGGATAGTGTAATATGTGATATAGATGATCGTATATGCGTAATCAAACAGATTCATGCACGGACAAGACGCGCTGTTTGTTTTGGCAGGCTTTTCGTGAAAGAGACAGGGAAATCGGGAGTTGGGCTGGGCTGGGCTGGGCTGGTCGCGGGAGCGCATCGTGGACGTACCTGAACGCGGGTCTTGAGCGTCAAAAAGGCATCACCCGAGTAGCACATTTTGAAAATGCCACGGAATCTGTCCTCGGCAAGATCGCCAATTTCAAGAATCTCCAGATCAGGGGGCACGGTGCCGAGGTTGAACTCGCTGACGAGAATGTCGTCGACGATGATGGGAGGCTTGGGCGACTTGTTGAGCGCCTGCGTCAGGAGGTCTCTGGCGCGCTGATAAAAATCAGCGTCGGCCGTGAGAGGCGACCAGTTGAAGTTGAAAGCCATATTGAAATGGCGGTTATGAGCTCGCAATCATTGGACGTTTCGCGGACGACAGTTTTCGGGGTGCCGTAATCAAAGATGAACGATTCTTTTTTTTCTGCTTGGAGCGCAACGGGGGCGAGAAAGCTTGCTGGGTATTATCGGCTACACTGAGCAAACAGGTAGTCGGAGCTGAGGTTTGGTGCTGGCGATTCTGTCAATGGCTGCGTAGACAGAACGATGGTGAAGCCAAATTCGCCGCGGTGATGGATGTTGAAGTGTGATGGAAGAAGGGATTCAAGGGAGCAGGAATGAGTCTTGGCTGGGAGGTGGAGCGAGATGACGCTGGAGAAGCCGAGACGAGCAATGATGTGGCACAGTAAACTGGAGCTGTGTGCTGGGAACCTCGGGCGCCAGGCAAGTTTTTTTTTTCTTCTAGCGTGGTAAACACTTGTAGCTGCTAATAAACACAGCACGCACCAGCTGGGGAAAAGGAAAAAAATCGGCGACGTTCGGAAGCAAGGGTCAAGCGACGGAGACTGCCAAGTACATTTTGTGTGTGGCTTCGCCGGCGTGTGACAAGAGGGAGGTCTGGTTGTGGAGGCACAGCGCTAGCAGGCCCTTTTGTTCCTTTTTAACCCGTGGAGCTGCGCTGGAGGGCCCCTGCACTGGGACGTTATCAAAACAGCTTTTGTAATGAGGTGCATGCGAGCACTTGAAGGTTGTGGAGAAGAAGAGGCGGACTTTGATTCAAAAGGAGGATAAAATTGGTTGCAGTGGTGAGAGCATCGAGGTTAAGACAGAAGAAGAACTGTACAAGGCAGGGATCGGAAGCGTCGCAACAGGATGAGCAGGATGCGCTGATTTAGTAGCAGCTTTGCGTGTTTACTTGCCCGACCGGCTGGGTTCATCAGGTGATGGCCGCGGCGCGTGAAAATGAATGCCATGCTGAGCGTTGCCCTTGTGACGGCGCGGGGGATAGCCAGCCAGCCAACCAGCCAAGCCTACCAAGGCATGGCGCCGTTTCTTCGGGGCCAAGGCGTGATCTGTAAAACGGCTGCCAGCTTTTTGTCGCATCTCTCCCAGCGGAACTACTTCTTCTTATTGTACGGCACAGTCCTTTGGCTTTTGGATCATTAGCATTGGCATTAGCATGTCGGCACATGACGGACGCGTGGCACTCTCATGAAGCTGAAATGCGAATTGCTTGGGAAATGGTAAACTGCGAGGTTCGCGCTGCAGGGAAAGCATTACTTGTGGCGAGTAGCGACAAGCTTCAGCCTGGCTCCATCGACATCATCGAGCCCGGTTCATCCGCAGTCTCGTTCAGTCCGGGTTGTGCTTGATGCCGAGAGAGAGGCAAGCTGTCTCCATGCCTCTCAAAGAATCAAAGAGGCAATGCAACATCTCTCCAGCTTCTAAACGGAGGGGTTCTCCGCAGCCGGCAGAGTACAGCCGGAAAACTCCTATCGCATGCTTGAATGGAGAACAAATCTGCACATGGCTATTTATCAAAGTCTGATAGCTGGTATACCATCACTCCTGGCTGTAGCAGCAACAGGTCATGACCCGACATAAACATGCTGCGAAGGTATCGAGGATGTCGAATCCTTCCATCTCGTGTTTTTTTTTGAGAACGGCCTGTATCGATTTCACTGGTCTCGGCCTATGAAGAACTGCTGCACTCTCTTGCATGCTTGACAGGAGCCTGTTCAGCGCGCTGAGGGCCTGCTGCAAGCCATTGTAATGCTGATGTTCTTTTAGAGGTCAAAGAAGAAAAACAGCCGTCTAGAATACTCGTTTTAGCACCTATACAAGGAGACGTAGTATGTGCACCTCATGCATCATTTCTGTAATATCAAGCAAGCTTGTCGTCAGGCGTTGGTTAGGCAGCGGTAGCAGAGTAGAAAATAAGGCTAGAAGACGTAAGTTACTACGACTATATAAAAAGGAAAGAGAAGAAGAGAATGAGGAATCAAGTAGTAATATGAAATAGAGGGAGAATGATGAAACAACTACAGAACTCTTTAATGATTTGGACTTTGAGCATTCAGCTGGAATCTCGCCCTACAGAGCGTGTTGTTTCGTCACCCATCAACTTGCCCAACCGCACTGGAACGGCACCATATTCAGATGTGGCTTACTGCTGCTCGTGGAGCGGCTATGACAGCGCCGTCTGGGCCTGCAGCCATCCATGCAGACATCTCATCTCCCTAAATGAAAAGCCTTGATGCAACACTGTCGCCATCCCCGCATATCCGCACACCCGAGGCAAACACAGCGTGTCGTGATCACGAGCTTGTTCGTGGCTGGCTGGCTGCCTTGCACCACGCTGTATTTACACTTGGGGCGATGATTTATAGAATCCACTGGCTGCTTTGTCAATGGGTACATGGTTGTAGGGTTGGCCGTGAGGAGCAGGTAACGGGACGCCGCACGAAATAGCCAAGTTTGTCCTGTCAAAAGTGAGACTCTTGCGCTTGTAGCCTCGTAGATGCCAAACAATAGAGCCAGAGCTGCTCTCCTTTGTTCCATCCTGGTCTTGGATGCCGTGGATGCCAACCATTGCACATAGAATGCTCCAACCTGAGGTAGTGTTACGCAGGGCAGTTATTAGTCATA
>JARJRE010000150.1:0-86845 GCA_030783385.1 Akanthomyces dipterigenus | reverse complement strand
GGGTGTTTTGTTGAGAGAGGTGAAGGCCGGTCGGCTTCGGGAGAGATTGGACTAGCTGAAGCCAAGAAAGATTGAGGCTCTTGATGGGTAGATGATGCCACGTTGTGTGCGTGAGAATAGACGCGGCAGGATGCTCGGAATGTTTTTTTAGTGCCTCTAGATCGTTCTTGTCGGAAAACCCAGATCACGCTACTGTGCCTGTTTGCCGATGTGAAAGGACACAGTGTGCCTCGGCCCAACGAAACGGAGCCTCGCGGTTGACAAAGTCGGGCGAATATGCTTGAATACACAGAGCCTGGATAAGTTAATATTGTCCTGCCTGGATAATATCTCTTTTCTCGCTGTTTCAATGTGCAACGTTCCCTTTCCAGCTGAAGAAGAGGCGGGCCTGGACGACGCGATGAACGGTGATGGCCTCACGCGGGTGGTTACGTAATCCATCCGTCAGTGTGTAGGGTAGGGAGGTTGCACACTTTGACCAAATCATTTCTGGTATCCCGCTCCACGAGGCAATCACGGCAACAATCCCCGGAATCATTTTTCGGATCTTCTAGCCTTGGCAATGCCCCTTTTCTAAACGAGCAAACGGTGCAACTGGTCTTCCAAGTTTGTATGAGAATAACAAGGCTTTCAGCCTTGTCTACGCTCTGGCTGCACAGCTGATATCCCGCGACCCGGCTGCAACCCTCCGCTGCTGGACGGGTTAAAGGAGGGTAGTCGGGTAGTCGGCTAGGACGGCTGCTAAAATAAGCAAATGCCAACTATCTGCGACTTCTTCGTCTTGAGAAATACAACCAAATGATGCCATGTCTGGCTTTTACAAATGAGAAGGCGTCCACACAAGACCGTGTCGTCGCTTGAGCATGACCACATACATTTTTAAAGGATCACTGCAAAGCAAATGTCGATTTTAGACAAAATCTTTGAAGGGGTAGTGAAAAAGATCTAGCGCAGGACCATCGGGACGATTCGGCATCTGGCAACAATGTTGTTCATTGTCACCTCAACCTCCTTCCCGTCGGTGACCTCCCGACGAAACAACGCCGTCTCATGTGCCTGCAGATCGCAGTAATTTGGAGCCCGAAAGGATTCCGTGATGGCTCAACTGACGCGCACCCCTTGGGCAACATTAGTCACGAGTGAACCGAGTTGGCTAGACACCGATGAATCCTTTCGGCGGAGGGATTGAGAGTCCTTATAACCAATATCTCCACACCGACAAGTTCCAACACCGAGAATTTTCAATTCGGATTTTGGCCCATGCGGATCAATTCAAACTCTGATGGAGAAGAGCTGTGGATACGGAGCTTTGTGTCTGCAACTAGTATAGACGATGTGATGGACAAGGCTCGACGGCATGGAGTCGGGAGGGCCACAGCGCGTGGCGCGCGATTGGAGATGCGCCGTGTAAACACTGCCGAGCAGAAGTATATTGACTCGGTTGAAAATTGATACAAAATGGTTTAAGTGAAGTGATGGTCTAGTGTTTCGTTTTCATTCCCCTTTAAGTGGACGACACAGTTAAAGAGCGACTCAGTTGGCGGCGATGAAAGAGTTTCGGAGCCTCGGTGCCGGATTGATGAAGCCAAGCAACCCTTTTGGACAATTGTACCATTTGGACATCTGCCGGAAAGAACGGGCTCAACGAATCTGATACACATGAGCGTTGAATAAATGTATCCGCCAAAGTACGGGACGCAAAAGGGAGTGTACATAGAGTTGGTCGTCGCCGTCAGCACCAACGACAATGCAAGCGTGGAGAAGCATACTGAATGTAACCTGCACTAAGAAGGATCGAACAAGGACGAAAATCGGCCCCTCAACTGTAAGGCGCAGGTGGCTCACTGCGGACGGCGTGTTATCCTGGCCGCCACAGGGACAACGCCGAGCCTGATGGGGGCTAGGCTGGCGATGAAGCGAGGAACAGGCAAGATTATGAGAGCGCGCCATCTTGCACATTTCCATTGAGCCATCGAGAAAGCCGTGAGATAGTGCCAAGTATTCTGCCAAGAATTCGATTTACTAGATTCATCTTTTGCGCCTCGTCGAGCTTCACATCGGATGCTTCTGGGATGGTCTTGTGCTGATTTTGGGCCAACAATCGGAACTCGGCCATTGTCGCAAGTAGGGCAGAGCCGAAAAAGACGAAAAGTAATAGCGCAATGGAGTTCTGTTAGAAACCCCCATACAAGCACTTCTTTCCCCCATCTGCTGAAAACGGTAGGACAGCTGCAAATCCCGTCCTTTACGCGCCGGCCACTCCGGGGCACTTGTCAAGGCTGTTGAGTCTGACAAGTTGCGGTGGCTTGGTTCTGTAGCAACTGGAGAGACGACAAGACAGAAATGCGTTTTGCCGAATCGGATCAGGCAGCTTGCAGTCTAGTTTGGCTGCGAGCACTTGCAGGTGACAGCCGACCTGCCTCATGTGCTGTCCAGCCGATGCCGCTTACACCACAGTCGCCGAGATGTAACCATGGACTCGGTGAGTTTCGAATCTGGTCGAGCTCTTACCATGGAGAAATATTCCGTACTAACGGCCATCGGACTTTTAAAAGATCCGCTACGCTATGGATGTATTTTCGGGATAGACGTTTGGGCTTATCTCAATGCAAGCGTCAAAGCTGGGTGTTGATTTGTCGCACCTACTTGCAGATATAGTTTTGAGCGCTCGATTGCAAGCCGCTTAGCAATGATTTTCGATAGGGCCCGTACCTAAGCTAGAATGGCTCTAGTATGCTGGAAATATGGTTGCATGATTCGGGGATGGGGGTGTGCGTGAGAAAACAGCGCCGTCCAGCAAGGCCTTGGGCTGATTGACTGTCCTTGCGATGCCCGCCCTGATGACAGAAAAGACGATTTGGGAAAAGCACCGCGCGGCAGGTCTCCAGCGTCGGAAACTAGAACAAGCCAAAAGTGTAAAACTGGGTGCTGACAAGCTGTGGTGTCTAGTCGGTGTTGACCATAAATGGCCTGCGACGGGGGCTGCATTCGCCGCCCACCACATTTCCGGGTGCCATTCTAACTTGCTAGTGTCCAGAAAAAGATGCTGACATGGCGCGCTCTTCTGCAAGTGCTTCTTTGCAGAGCGGAATGAGGGGATGCTGTCTAGCAAGGTAAGACATGGAAGACGTTCCGGGAACCAAAGAAGATTGTACCTGACGGAGGTGCAGCCTCGGCTCCTACATCGGGGGCGGTATTTGCACTGATCCGCGAAGCCACGCCATCTACTTGGCTGGAGCCTTGTAGGATTTGTGCCATGAATTTGGTGCCGACGACACGCTAGTGGAAAGTGAGCCGAACCAGACAGCTGTCCTTGAAGCGACACCATACTCCATGGTTGGATCTTTCGATGGGGGGGGGACTGAGGCAACCGCCAGGCTTTGGCACTTGATGAGAGCGACGGGACCTCGAAAGCAAACACCCACTATCCGTAGACTTTCGTTGACTAGTTGACAACCAGCCCCAGGATGACGGGTTTTTGCTCCGGCCCGCTAACCCCCGTCGAGTGATAGCAGCAGCCACCGACCCTGGTCATCGTCAGACCACCCGGACCCCCTGCCCTGCTTGGTGTCACCGTGTCAGGCTTGAAATCCCCAGCGGGCGCGAGACGAAAATAGCTGCCAAACCCGGTGGGCCCCTTGCTACGTCGGAATGAACGCGCGCAGTTGGTGCGGCCCTTGCGCGGGCGCGGTAGGGCTGGCGCATTGATGAGGAAGAGTCTCCAGTTCTTTTCGTTCCTGTTGCCGTTTGGTAACATTCGCCCTGTTGCGCTCCAGCTCTTCATATCCGGGGGAGGGGGGGGGCAGATCTTCCGGCGCGCATGGGCGATTGTCAACGGGGAATGGGGGCAAGACTTTCTGGATGGCCTGGCCCAGCTCTGGCAAGAATGCAGAAACGGCCCTCTTCATTTCAGTTTTGCGGCCGCGCCCGTCGCGAGAACCTTGTGATGGAGGGGTTCGGGGGTAACAACTTCCACATGTAGCCCAGCGCCATGCATCAAAAGGCAGCCAAAGACAGTTGACAGGAAAACCCGAGCCGCCACTGGCTGGGGAAGCAGGCAGACGAGTGGACAAGGGGAAGCAGGCCGTCACTGTCCGTGGTGGTGTGGCCCGGGTGCAGCTAGTACCGTGGTTCGTTCATTCACACTGTTGCTGTGGCGGCTTACGCCGGGGCAGGGGGTTCTCAAAGGGGGCCATGATTGAGGCTGGTGGCGGGCAGCACCTTTTTTGCAAGCGTGCAACTAGGACAGTTGAGCGAGTTGGCTTTTGGTGATGTGGTCGTCAGATACGCATGCCTCTCTTGGTGATTCGGGTCATTCTGGGAACCTTGGTTGCTTGTAAGAAGAGAACCCTGTTGTCAAGACAAGCCAAGCCCAGTCAGAACGGAACCCATCGCCAACGGCCGTCTTGGCGTGGAACAGGTACAAAGAGCCGACGGAGCTTTGTGGGGAGGGAACGAACTCTGCATCGGCGCCCCCAGCTGCCAGAAAAGACGTGCATAACTGTTTATACTGGCCGTTTCGGTGGTGTTGGTGGCATGGCTTTGCTTGTTCTTGTTAACCAGCAAAGCTGCCGGCCGAGTCTTGAGCTGCAGAGCCCTGCGCACTCTTGGTTATCGTTCAGCACATTTCAAGAAGAACTGCAAAAGAAGATACATCCTGCGGCGAGGCCATCTCGCTCATTTGTCCTCATTTATCAAAGCCCGATCGGATTACCTCTGTCCCCAATTTGTCCGATGGAGGGGCCCTCTCAGCCGCTTCGGCTCCGTGGCACGCGGGCAGCTCATGTGCTTGCAGAACTCCCAACTAATTTTCTCTTTTAATTTTTTTAGACTTTTTGTCTAGTGGCAGGAGGGCTGTCGAAAGAAGGGTGTGAGACGGTTGCCTGTCTTTGTCACTTCTCGAGCCCGGCTTGGCACACCTCGGCCAAAAAGATTTAAAAAAGTGTGTTAGCAATAACGTGGCCAAGACGTCTACATCGTGCGGCCGCAACTGCGCAGAAGCAGCCACATATGAAAGCAGCAGCTCATTAGTTGCGCCGCTAGTGAAATGCAACCACCCAACCGGCTCCCATTCGTCGAGACCAGAGCCAAGGGGGAACCACCCGGCTCTGGGGGTGGCGCCAGCACTTTGGCTACGGCGGTGGCTGTTGCTTCTGTCCGTTTAAAATCCAAACCGTACTGGATGGCCATGGTGGACCGTGGGCGACACCATCTCCACACGGAGACGCAGTCTGCCAACAGGCATGGAGCTGGAAGCTGGCTGGCTTGTCGACCCCCCCGTTGGGCAGGGCTTGCTTCGACCCTCAGCTTCCGAGTAGATGGATGGCAAATGGGCTGGGCTTGGTACCTTTGTCAAGGAGGGGAGCGTGCAGCTCCTCGTTAGGTAGCGCCGAGCCCTCGCGCCGAGAGTTGGCGTCGAGGTCGACGACCCTGTCCCTGTCCATCACTTTGGTCCTCCCGAAGCAAGCTACTCGGGACTTGCGCCAACAATGACACCACCCGTCGATTGTACTGGGTAATGGCCGATGGATGACAAGCGAAACCGACAGAGAGGGCCCTCTGGCCCGGATTCTCTACAGCTAGTCTCATCTCTCGAATGAAGTGGCCCTCCCGCTTCCTAGGCTCTGGCTCTTACACACCCCTCCCTCACAAGTTGCACGACACACACCTCCTCGGCCATGCAACAACTCCTTACAAGTTGCTCGCCCCCACACCACTCACGCTCGCAGTTGAATGGGCTCCATGCTGCCATGCTCGGCCCTGGTCATGCCACGCCGCCCCGTTCCCTGAGTGCACGATGCAATCTTGACTCTAATCATCCTATACCGAGCTGGGAAGAACATGTCGGCCAGGCCAGCTCGACAAACTCCATATAAGCCGCTCAGGTCTCGCCGACTGCCGGTTCCTGGTATCACTCTGGCGTTGCCCATGTCAATGATTTGCCCTCTCTTCCCCATATCTCCTACACATCGCACGTTGTATCCTGCAAGACGATCCCCTACCTGGAAAAGAAGACAAAGATCTCCGGGACAATAAGCCCTTTTGCGTGCTGCACTCACTCTGATAACAAGTGGCCGAGAGACTGCTCGCAGCAAACATTCCGCACAACGACTTGCCACTCCAGCCACCCGACTGCTTGCTGCCATCAACCTTGCCCGTGGCAGCCACGCACTTTTGCAAAAGCAGCCGCCCTTGCCAGTTGCACCCCCGCGGAGCCTTTCACATTGGCATCCCCGGCCGACACTCGGTGCACCGCGGCCCTTGAACTCGGCAGAAGTCGCCCACGCTCTCATACTTGCAACGCCAATTTCACGCTCGTCTCCCTTCCAGACGACGCAACTCACCAGAAACGCATTTCGAACCCTTTTTTTTTTCTTGCCTAGAATCCAGTCTACCCGAATCAGAATGAGGTGAGTAGGGCCGCCCCCGATCCCGAAGCCCCCTCCAGCCCCAGTGCTAACCAGGCTACAGCGCCATAGCCTTGTCATTGGCCCCCGGTTCAATGATTGGAAGCAAAGGTGGCTTGTCCTGGCAAGGTATGTGGGAAATGGCGCTCTCCTCGACTCAAATATTGCCACTGCTAGCGGCCGCCCCTTGCTAACGGTCGGCCTACTCCAACACAGAACCCCGTTCGCAGCACCAACACCACCACCATTTTGACGACATCATGTTTGGCGACGATTTCAGCGTCGTGGGCCAGACGAGCGACGGCGGCACCATGTCTCCCATCAGCGCAAAGTCGTCAGCGTCCAGCCCGTCCTTTTCCTTTGCGCCAGATCACCACAGCCTGAAGCGTCAGCAGGACCGTGCCCGTAGAGACTCCCGCCTCAACGCGCGGCTGCGCCGCTACAGCAACTCTTCGTACGCCGATTCGGCCACCATGAGCCCCACGGGTACCATTGGGAATCTGGGACTTGCCGTCTACAATCCGACGACGCACACGACCGTGCCATTGATGGCTGAGTCGCCACAGCTCATGCCAACGTCTTCATACATGCCGTCTTACAGCCCGACCTCGTCGGAGCACTCGCACGGGTACTCGCTATCGTACCAGCAACCGCTGTATGGTTTTATACATAGAAAGCTTCATCTGTGTCGTGTGTTGCTAACCTACGGAACAGCCCGCAGTCGTATCATCTCCCCATCGACTATTCCAACGGATACCTCGGTGCAAGCGAGTTTGGGTGCGTTTTATTTGCTTCGAAAATGGTCAAACATGCTAACCAAACCAGTAGCAGCATGAGAACAGGCTACCAGCCTGCATCCTCAGTGCCCCATACCCAGGAAAGCAGCATGATGCATCAATTGCCCACGAGTCCCTCTGCTACGGCTCCAGATGATTCTCCTTCTGGAGTGCCATCGAGCCGACCGAAGCCCCGATGCTGGGACCACGGATGCAACGGACGTCAATTCTCCACGTTTAGCAACCTGCTGCGCCATCAGCGTGAAAAGTCTGGCCAAGCCGCCAAAGCCACCTGCCCAAACTGTGGCGCGGAGTTTACCAGGACTACGGCCCGGAATGGGCACATGCTACACGACAAGTGCAAGAGGAGGACAGCAGGGGGCAGCAGTGCTTGACCTGCAGAGTCAGCCACGGTGCCAGAGTAGGCGATGAGAAACGAAAACTTACCCGTATATTTCCCCCAACACCCGTACATATTCAGCCGAATAGAAGGCTGGGAGCATTTGCTGCGTACAGTCTACGCTCGAATCCTCTCAGCCTGTGTGGCATTGTTTTGTCTTTGATGGTCCTGGATGGAGTTTTGCTGTTTGAATTCTTCTCTTGTTGATATTCCGTGGACTTGGTAGGATTTGATAGTACCGCTGCAGGCTGTCCTCCCCTCATCGGGACGGCTTTCTATCGCGACCGGCACCAAGCAGGAAGCTGATACGAGATGCGCAGAACTTGTCCTACGCCACAAAATCTTTGCTTCTTCATATATAGCAATGCATTATTCATGTCAAATTTGCGCGTCTTCGCCAAACAGAGATGGAGACGGGCGTGTGCTACAACTTTCTCTGTTTCCTGGGAGTACTGATCTACCATTCCCAAGAGCGGGACTCGGCTGCCGAAAGCTGAAGCGGTATCAGTGGACAGATGCTCCTATCATCTTGTTGCACAAGGAAGTATCTCTTCGAAGAGTGAACACGACTCTACATGATACGAGGTGCTCCTTACATTCATTATGACGTAGATTAGTGATTGTGTGTGTGTGTGTGCGTCTAAATTAACGAGATCGTTTGCTATGGAACCGACTCGAGATGAAAGGGGAAACAAAAGCTCACGTATACTCTAGTCCACATAAGTTCACTGGCTATTCTGTGTTCAATTGCTGACTTGCTCCTGAATGCTTTCACGGATACGTTCAAGATCCTCCTGAGCTTGTCGCACGACGGCATTTACACGGCCGTGGAAGGCCAAGTCACGCTGGCTCTCTTCTGCAGTATTCTCATTTCGAACAAGTTCCAGGGTGCTGTGCGTCGTGGCCAGGTACGAGTTTACCGCATCGGTGACGTCGTCCTGCAAAGAGTCGGCGAGGCTGGTAAATCTGTCTCTCATCTTGTCCAAGATGCTTGTAAAGAGAGACTCCCTAGAAAGCGTCTCACTCATGATGCCCTTGCGTCTGGCATGAACTCCGGTCCCTTTTTTTTTGGTCAAACTGTCAGTATCACCAGATATAGCTTCAATAGAAGCGGGCTGCGTACCGTATTCTTGATTGCACGCCTCGTATGTCGATTCCATGGCTGTTCCGAAAAACGAGGTTCTCAAGCTCGAAAGGCCGTCCGTGTGAAGGGTCCTGTACATCGTAAGCATAATCAACTAGACACGTTTGGCTTTCGTCTTTACTGACCTGGTGTCAATCTCCGCCCGCGTGAACGCGTCTTCAATACTGTAAGTCAGTGAGCGCTGCTCAGTCAACAAAGCTCGACGCAGCGGGGCGACTGCTACGAGGTCGCCCCCCAATCCATCTTCTGTTTCCCGTCATTAGAGTTGCGAGCAAATATCGTCGGCATTTTATTGTGTCCCTGCTCACCCAATGACTGCATTGCCAAGTTCGTTGGCGAATCGATGAATACGAGGATCGCGTCCAAGTGGCTTCGCGTACACTCTTCTAGACCCCGCCAAAGAGCGGTCATCTGACTGACCATTGCTTCCATTGCCTCCATGTTCCAGTCATGCCAGCCCATTGCAGCTGTTGTATGGTTTCCGAAATGGCGGCAAAATGCTGCGTAGGAATCTGTCAACGAGTTAGTAAAGTAATTGGAAAAAGACCAGTGAAGAAGCAGAAATAAAATGACAGATGAAGCAATGAGGCAGACTAGAAAGAATAATCTCTCGAAATGACAGGCGATGAAGGGATTACAAACTATGAGCCCACTGTTTTGTGTCCTTGTCAGTGCGATGAAAGTCGATTGTTGACGGAGACACTTACAGTTCCCCAGCGTTGACCAGCAGTTTGAGCCGCTGCGCTCCATGACGCCACATGCTGCCCTAATGAGCAGTCAAGTTAGAAATACACTTGTACCGTTAAGGATCACGTAGCTGAGAAGCAAGTCTGAATATGCAATTGAAACGTACGGTCACATATCTGTGTCCGAAAGTGCCAAACCAGCTGGCGCGACAGCTGATGAATAGGTGAGTTGCGCTGAAGGAGGCTCTGCAAACACGGCCTTAGTGGTTTGAAGCGACATGTCTCTCAGGGCAGCATTACCGAACCCAGCTGTCTCTCCACCTCATCGAGCGTGCGGGTGACGGCCAGCCTTCGTTCAGCGTCCAGTGTATCAGCGCCGGACTGAAGCCAAATGTCCACGCAACCTATGACTGCAGGAACATCGTTTTGGATAAATTGGCTGGCCGCTCGATACTGGCTCTCTGACACCACGGAGATGCAGAATCTCCGCAGTGTGGGAATGCCGCTCAGGTGTACATGTCTCTGAGCCTCGGTCTTTGGCAAGTCTCGCTTCTCCTTGTAGATGTAATTACTCACGCAAAATACCTCCAATTCACCATCCGACACTTCGTCAGCGTAAAGCTGTGTCAGTCTCCTGGATACAAGCTCATTTCGAGACTCGATAAGAAAAGACTGGAGTCTGAGGCAGTCATTTTGTGAGCATGTGAACCTCCTGCTGCAGCACAAAATGGGCTCACCTGAACTTGTTCATCTCGAGTCGCTCTCTAGCAGCTCTTGGTCAGCTCCGTCACAGCCGCGGTCCACTGCTGCGATGCAGACTTACCTGACCCGACGTATCTGGCTGGAAATGGCACAAAGTCTCGCGGTTTCTTCGGGTGTGAGGACGTCCGAGTCATCGATATAGTCGTCATATTCGTCATTCAGAGTCTTGAAATCCTCTTCGTCGTTTTCAATATCACCCTGTAGCAACCTAACACGCTGCCCTCTTTCACCTTGCCAGTCATGCAAGGCCTCATCGTTAACAACATCCTGCTCCAGCACGCCCAGTTAGCAATCAACATTCCAGACTGGCTACTTGGACAATGTTGGGGCACTGACATCTGATTTTGTGCATACAATTCCGACGTTGGTATCGGGGAGTTGGCGCGCCATTCTCAGCACGTCCTGAACGCTCTGATCAGTCGTAGCGCGACCGATGCTACAAACTGCAAATATATCATGACATTCTCGAAGATATAGCTCGGTAATATTTCTTCGCGCCGAGTTCAAGTCGCGCAGGCCTGCCATGGTTATTAGACAAGCGCAGAAATTTGATACTCTCATGAAATCATCAATCATACCTGGTAAATCGACAAGGACCAAGCCCTTGCTCAGGATGTGTGCGTTTAACGAAACTCTGAAGAATGTAAGTGTGCGCTCCTTTGCTCACAGCCAGAAGGTATTACCTGATTCTGCGGATGTATGGCCAGGCGGATCGGGCGCCAGGGTCTGCGACAGGGGATGATAAAACTCGCAGCTCATTCGCACAAGTCTGCTGAGACAGCCCGAATTTGCTCATACTAGCTGAAGACGGCCTCATTTCTCGTATCAAGGCCCGAAATTGCCGTGTAGTTTCATCTTCAGATTCCCGTAGTAGGAACATCTGGCTCGGGACGCGGCCGGGAAACATCGAGCTGAAAGTGTCTTCAGCCAGCTGAGCTCGCTCTTCAAAGTCGTTTCGTTGTATCTCCTCATCCATGTTGGATTGGTTGAAATGAAAGTGCCGGTAGGACTGAAGTAGTTGAACTAGCTGATCAAGGAGTTCGTTTTCCTCGAGTAATTCTACTTCAATATGGAAGGTTGGCAGCTCGTGGAAGTGGAACTCGGTAGCCACGCAGGTGCAGGCTGCACCATTGTTACTCTGTTTGGGGATTGAGAAACTGAATGCAAAGTGAGGGCAGATGATTGGTCTATTGACATACCGATCTGATGAGACCTCTCATATCTAGTAGAGAGTTGATAAGGCTGCTTTTACCTAGTCATGTGTCAGCTAATCACTGTAGACCGACCCATCAGAGATTCACACGAGTGACTTACCGGTCCCAGCGTCTCCGACGAAGCCCATCTTGCGCTTGGAAGCCTGCTGGAAGCTTGACAATTGAACTGTTTTCGCGTACAGTTGATGCATAGCTGAGCCGCGCTCCTGGTGCAGCGAACTACTTGCCAGTGCCCTTTCCAACTCTACGACGAGCGATTTTGTTTCTGCAAGTGCAGACTGAAACCCTGCCGCATTGAATGCATCTTCCGGCAAGTCTTCCTCATGTACTTGATAGCGAGGCTCAACAATGCGGGAACTCGATCTTCTCCTAGAGCGAGGCGTCGTGGCACCGTTCAAGAGGCCACTGCCGGCAGCGGTTTCGCCTCTGATGGCTGGCTCAGGACCTTCAGACAGACGATTCGGCGAATTAGACACTGGATTGCGGGCCGAGATCGTGACCCTTGGCGGCGTTTGGTCGGCGATCCCAAGGCGATCCAAGTTGAGAGCCAGGGTGCCCACAGCAGTGCCTTCAGATTGGCGGGCGGCGACAGGACTCGGGCTCCAGGTGAAATTGGGCGTGGTGGGCTCTTGTTCCTCTGGAGAAGAGATTGACACCGAAAAGGATGGAGTTCTGAAGTTAAAATCACAACGAGAAGCGGACGACTCGCTGCCCGAGAAGACAATCTCGGACTCGTCAGGCTCGACAGAAGGCAAAGGCGTGTCGGCTGAGCTTCCAGTGGAGCTGCTCGCCGCTGCCGCAGAGCCATTGCGAGTGTTGTAACCAGTAAATCGAAACTTGACAATGTCAGCATTGGCCTTGATAACGAGTCTGTAACTAGCAGTACCTCGGTCATTTTGAGCAAGAGAAATAGTGACTGCTACCGCGAGTTTGTTGCAAGATGCAGTGTCACAAGGACGAGGATGCATTGGTGGTCTTGTAAGAAAGCTGTGTGGTTCAGGGCACACCACTGGATGGAGGGCGGGCGCGAGAAACTGCCTCGCCTGTGGACTTGCATATGCAGTCATGCAGCAGACATGGCGAAGTGACAGGGTTGCAAAAGCTCATTGGCCACAGGAACACAAGATACGCCACATTAATACTCGGGGGGGCTCTTGTACATTAGCTATAGTTTACCTTGCAGCAGATGCTCCGTCCCGGAAGCAAAAGGTCGGCCGACAAGTTGGCCCTTGCGTTGTAGTCGTGTGAATCCACCATAAGCTAACTAGTAGCCAAAGCACTCTCCTCTTCTCAAACGGCCACATGTACTTGGTAGTGTGTTGCCTACACAGCATAGACGTTTGCTTCTGCAGGCCTTTCACGCCGTATGACAGCTGCATATCAGCGACAGTTGCGGCTCCGCGGGTCTTTGCAGCATTTGTCCTAGCTCATCGACGGGCGCAACACTACTTGTCAAATTGATTACTCAAACGTTTAGGCTGTATTCTCCTGTGGTGTGAAATCTTGACACAGCGCACAGAATACGGGAATAAGTCTCGCCATGAGGGGGATCGTCCTCTACTCTCTTGTCGAACACAACGACGCCAAGCTCCGCCTCAGCAGACCCCTGTACCCGGCTCCCGCATCTTCATGACTCGGGCGGCTACAGAGCGTTGCTGGCACCAATCGGAGCTATTCACTGGCTCGGCTTGGCGGAGCTCGACTGGGGGGCCATCAAGTTTGACTTGAACAACGCAATCTGCTCCGTAAATATGCAGACAATGTGTCGAGTCCGCCTAACATGGGCAGTGTTCAGTGCCTCTGGCCTGCCAAGACTTCACTAATGTCCAAGGTGTAGCGTAGGCTCCTGTCGAGCGTATTTACTAAATGCTTTTGGTTGCTTACCAGTAAAGTTGCATCTGTGTTCAGCGCCGTTGCCGCCGTCTTGCTGAGCACTCCTACTCAGTACGCGCTACTAGGTGGAAGGACAACCAACGCGTGCCGGAGGAGCAGCATCACAACACCGGCAGCAATGTACATCCGCCATCAAGTGTACAACTCCAACACAAGAGGCAGCAAGTCTAGAATGGCTGTTTTGAGCAGTATTTCTTCATCTCATCAAGTTTAGTGTTGTCTCTTAGCGCGACTCTGTTGCTAGCATAAATACTTGGTCGCGCACATGCCCCGGCTCTTTCCCTCGATCGCCGCCTTGTCACTAGAAGCGCCATGTTTGGCGCGTACTGGTTTTATTCCAGATCATACTGTCTTTCAAATCACCACTGACTGCATATGCTTCGATTTTGAGCTATCAGAAAACAAATGGGACTGCATCCTCGACGAGACGCGAGAGTGGTTTCTTCTGTGATACTCGGAGATTCCCACAGCCATTTCCATCAGTGCAGATTCGGGTTGACTTAGCAGGCCCATTCCCCTGTGCTTGAATGGCCGTAACGCTAGTTATACCACACAGACAATGTCTCTCGCGGTCACAAAAACAGCGCCGTTGTGACTGACTACGGCTTTCAACCACTCGACTCTACTCGCAGGCCGCCGTTCTTTATACTGGCAATTAGATCAGTTCGCAAGACCTCTGCCATCGCCTCACTCGGCTGTTTACAAAGTCCATAGGCAGTGTTTCGCAGCAATGCATGAGTCGTTTGCTTGCAGCAAAAATCTTGGGCATATAATTCGAATAAATCGCTCGCTGCCTTTATCTTTCTCTTGAACAGCTGGTCTGATTGTTGAAGCCTTTGAGCACGCGTTGCATTCCTGGTGCACTCTTTGGGCGGTTTGGTAGACTGGCTCTCTATTTAGAGCTTGCAGATCAAGAAATAGGATGGAACGGAAGTACGATGAACTAACGCAGTGGCTTAGCCTAGTTTAACACCGTTGAGACATGTTCGCCTTTGATTCCCCAGATCGCACTTGAACCTTATTATTCCGTTATGCGCAATATCTACTACCATTTTCCACCTATGAGAGATCAGCATCCTCTGAAGCTGTCCCAGTTAGGCGATGAGCTTACCTGCGCTAGGCGCTATTGAGCCCCCTAGTACTAGTGTGTCTGGCTTTAACTGCGCTTTAGCCAGGCAGTGCCGCGTCAGACGTTGCATTGAGCGGAAGTCCGTGTCTTTGGAGGAATGATGGGAGCATCTTAGCGGTAAAGTGGATTTCCCCGAAGCAACTGGCTCAGACGTACTGCTTGTAAGGCCATTGCACCAATGTGAGATTTTAGTATCGATCAACGCAATGCTGTGTCCGTTCGATAGTTGTGGTACATGGTGCTGTCTAGCTGGCTGGGAGATCATCATAAAAGGTGACTCCTCGCCCTCTTTCGTTGATGGCGACATTGTTTACTTTGCAATTTAACACTCTAACAACATTTCTTAACATTACATATCATCATACATTTCAAAATGCACCTGTTGTTCTCGGTCATCGTCGCCACTCTGGCTGCGAGCGTTTCTGCCGCCCCGGCTGCGGACGTTGAGAAGCGTGCCATTACATCTGGCACCAACGATGGTTCCATTTTTCAGTTTGGTGATGCTTCGCGCTGCCGCAAAATCTTTTACGACTCGGGCGCCTGCGGCTTGAGCACCTACTTCAAGGGCAAAGTCCCTGCCAACATGCCCCTCGTCGCCGTTCCCTCGCACGTCTTTGACAAGTTCGGCCAGGCTCAGGACAACAAGCTCTGCGCCAAGACCATCACCATGACCTACAAGGGCGTGACTCGCAAGGCCATTGTCGCTGATGAGAACACCAGTAATGAACAGTCGATTGATATGTGCCTGGATGACTGGAAGGCTTTTGGTGGAAAGGATGGCGACGGTAATCTGCGTCGTGCGATTAAGTGGACAATCGGCTGAGTCTTTATATATATGTGTATATGTATATGTATATAAATATCGCCATAAATATATTGGGCTCAAGTTATAAAAGCTATACCCGTAGTCCAACGGAAACCTCGCTAGCTGACTGGAACAGGCTGTGCAACAGATGGCAACTGCGAGGACCAGATCGAGAGCAGTTCTCCCAGGGCTCATCTTAGTACAATAGAAAAGAGGGATTACTCTTCCGTTGGTGGCTGTGGTGATGCAATTTGGCGTTGCGCGCGCCAATCATTGGTGGCGCGTTGGAATAGGCACTCTGGTAACCCTCTGCCTTGAGCGTCTTACAAGCCGTCACATTACAGACCAAGTGCTTCGAAACTGCCGAAATCGGAAGCAGACTGCTTCGAGGAACAGCAGTCCTGTAGTTTACAAGCTCGATTCTTTACTACTAATAATAGCTTTCAGCATGGATGAAACGATCCCCGTCACCAGCGCCAACGGTGGCCTAGGCTCTGCCATTGTCTTTCAAGTGGTACGAGAAAGAAGAGATAGAATAATGAGAAAAACAGGAATAGAAGGAGAGATGGGACAAGCAGAAGAAACAAGAAAACCAAGATGAAGAGCAGAAATACCAAGATCTAGTAGAAAAGCAATAGTAGGAACTGGATCTATGATTAAATCTCTATTTGGCGCTCGACGGGTCTATGCTGTTATATATAGATATATCGACTCACTGAAATTAGAATAGTTACAAAACGGTCAAGACAGACCACCAGTACAGATGATAGAGCTCGCCTTTTATAGGCAAAATTATCAAGCTCCGATAGATTGAATTCTCCGCAAATAAAAGTAAGGATATGAAGTACACTAAGAACATACTGGATTTCTCAGGCAATGTATCGATATGTAAGATATATCAATTCGTTTTGGTGGTGATGCGAATTGGGAGGCTTCAGTGGCGACAGCGCTGAAGCCACCCCACCACAGCACGTGCACCCGCGACATGAGCCCGTCACCACCTTGAATCCAATCAAAACAACATCGCCTGAGGATCCTTCATCGACGCCAAGCTCAGGTGGCCATGCCAGCTTTGACGGTGCGCGCCCGGCGGCAAAAGGTTTTCAAAGCCGTCTTTCACACCGATTTATCGCAGCCCACGCCGCTCCTATCCTCCTCGGAGCCTGGCGAACCGTTTGGCGGGCCTTCACCATCGACAGCCAACGGGTCAGCGCGCGGCAGGCGTTCAGCGGGCCACGATGCCGGCGTTTCGGATCAAGTGAGATGGGACAGGGCCTGGCACCGGGTCACATCGCGGATTCAGCTCCCCACGTCCGTCGCCGCCGAAGATTCGTTTGGCACGTTGCCGCCCCAGTCGCAGGACGCCGATTCCGAGTTTTATGAAGCACTGCCCATCGTGCTCGAGCCAGCAGTCAACGCGCCCCGCGCGTCTCATACCGAGGATATTCTCCTCTGGCACGCACGGCAAGTTCGACAACACTTTGTACATAATGTCCTGCCGTTGCTTGCTGCTTGTGCGGGCCTCGCCGACACGTCGCAGGTAGTCGCCAGCACAGTAAACACATTGGCGGCTGCCCACCGACAATACCTCAACGGCCTGCTGCTTGTTGTGAGAGGTATTCCCAGCGAGGCTGCTGCAGAGACAGCAACCAGCACATTTAGAAGAGACTTGCATGCGGTCATTGGCAACTCATGGACGCAGGGCCTGATCAATGCCCTGAATCCTGCTCTCAGGCGATTACTACGCACAATATTAAGTACCGGCCGCCGCTTTGATGCCAAGCATAGTATTGAGGACCCTGGCGCATCGAGCGCTCGCCAAGAATTGCTGAGCCTGCTCGAGTCATTGCAAAAGGTTGGCCTCGCTGGCGACAAGTTTCAAGTCCTGTTTGCAGAGCTCATGGACAACTGCATGCATGAGTTCATCCAAACATCCTACACGGGCGTTTGGGATGCACAGGAAGTAAAGGACAGCAGCACAGGATTGACAATGCCCGGATGCATGGCACATCTCTATGATTGGGTAGAGAACCAATATGGGCGCCTAGCTGTCGAGGTCTTTGGCCGTCTAGGTGGCCAGGTCAAATGGACCGATGTTGAGCAGTGGCGCGAGATTGCCATAGGTCGGTTAGCAACATTGCGCACACACGAACTTTTTGACATTGTATTGCACTGGCCAGAGACTAGAGGCGGGCTCGATGATTTGGGATACTCTGTTACCACACCCCAGCGGCGCCTAGAGCTGACAGACACCTTCTCAGCTGCCCTGCAGCATCGACTGCTGCACCCAGGTCGTTCTACTCTGGAGATCCTGCAGACATACATTTCCATGATTCGAACCTTTCATGCACTCGACCACTCAAAAGTGCTGCTTGACCGGGTAGTGCACGCCTTGCAACTCTATCTTTGTCAAAGAGATGACGCGATTCGGATTGTAGTTACAGGTCTTCTCGCAAACCCCAACGGTAATCACGCGATGGAGGCCAAGACAAAACTAATCGAACTAGCTGTCGTTATAAACGAAGCATCGCAACAGCAAAGAACCGCAATTGACGAGGAGGACCTCGATTGGGACGACATGAATTGGGTACCAGATCCCGTTGATGCCGGTGTCAACTACAAACGCCCGAAGAACGAGGATGTTGTTGGTAGCCTGATCAGTGCGCTTGGCTCAAAGGACATTTTCATCAAAGAGTTTCAGCACATTGTCGCTGAACGGCTGTTGTCCAAGCAGCTTGGCTTCCAGCAAGAAATCAAAGTTTTGGGACTTTTGAAGAAGAGGTTTGGCGAGCACGCGCTACAAAATTGCGACGTCATGGTCAAGGACATACAAGATTCCAAGCGCGTCGATGCTGTGCTACGACGCAACATACGCGGTGCTCAGCAGCCCGGCACTCCAGCTCTATCATACCACTCAAAGATCTTGTCACGTCTCTTCTGGCCAAGTTTGGCAAAAGAAACGTTCAAAGTTCCTGCGCCAGTCGCGGGAATCCAAGCACAATACGAGACTGGCTTCGAGCAGCTCAAGTCATCCCGGAAGCTTGCATGGTTGGACAACCTGGGCACGGCGACAGTGAATCTAGAACTTGAAGACCGCACAGTCGAGGTTGAGTGCAAGACATACGAGGCCGCAGTCATCTACGAATTTCAGAGCGACGGCGTACAGGGCGGCACGGGCGCACAGCAGCGGACATTTGAAGAGATATGGCAGAGCCTAATGATTGACGAGGATGCCCTCGAGCTTGCACTGCGCTTCTGGGTGACAAAAAAGGTTCTCAAAGACGTGGGCAATCGAACATATGTGGTCATGGAACGTTTGGACTCGGAGGATGCTACAGGCGACGGTCGCGACGATGTATCATTTGACGAGGGAGCCGAGGCGTCTGGCAGCGCATCGCCAAAGAAGACCAAGACCATGGATCCCAAGGAAGCAGAGCGACGTACCGTGTATTGGCAGTTCATCCTCGGTATGCTGACAAACTCTGCGCCAGCCATGCCGCTCAGCCAGATCGCCATGATGATGAAGATGCTCATCACAGACGGATGCAGCTGGAGCAACGAAGAGCTGCAAGTGTTTTTGGAGGAAAAGATTGCAGGCGGAGAGTTGGAGCTGGCCGGTGGCAAATATCGGTTACTCAAGAAGTGAGGCAAGGGGCAAGAGTTACGAGAACTGAGTCACTTTGAAGATTTGTTCACCTCGGCTTCTCCGTAATGCGAGGCCAAGACCTGTTACCAGCACTTGTCGTGGTACAACCTCAGACTGTGATGCGCTGCGCGACATCAGCCGCGATTCTCACGGAACATATTGTGTGAAATGCACGTTGACTGGTACGACGGGTGCTCTCTGGGTGACTGAGTGTATTTGCCACAGGGCTTGTGCCTGATATATGACGAATTGCCGTACTCTGGTTCTATGAGAGAGGCATGTGACGATGTCGATTGACTGCCACGTTGGAGCCGACATTGATTGGAGGACTGCCAGCAGTGTGTAGTCCAACGCCAGTGCCGAGGAGGGTGGGCGAAACCTCATTATATAGCAGCAAAGTGCGACGCTGCAGTGGCACAATGTACGACGCGAGCGGCCGTGGACCTTGGATGCGGTACGTGTGATGTTCAACGCCTCGTGGCACGGATTAATAATTTTTGGCTGTTTTACTACATTGCCTCTTGCGGCGCCGGGGCGGGCGCTGTGCGACTCACCACCTGCGGTCCCCGAGACTCCCGATGCAACGGGGTCGGAGCCGGCATTGATACTAAATAGAGCCGTGATATTGAAATAGCTGTTTGCAGTTGCTGAATATATGATACCGTATGAGCGTATGCCCCCGCATCACAAGGTTGCACACGTTGCAGGAAAGTAATGGCGTGCGTATGCCTAATGTCGGATAGTTGACGGCTCGTAATCGTAGCACAGCATATTGAATCGTACACTCGCATGCACGGTTACGCGGGGGGGCCTGTATGTTGACCAGAATGGGTGCCAGCCGGTGACTAGGCATGACTGGCGCCCGCAATGGGGGTCATTGGTGGACTGCTTCCCAGTTTGGTTGGCTGCCGTTCTACACCTGGCTATATGCGGGAAACGTGTTGATTCAGTACTGCTCAGTTGTCGATTTAAAGGTTACAATGTCTCGTCTCGGTATCTTGGCAATGTGAAGCGTCTACTTGAAGTGGCGCGCTAGCACGGCATGGCCAGTAATCCGGGCACGACGCAACAAATCACAAAAGAGAAAAAGAGGCATCGCGAAAGCACCAGAGGCGTTGGAATTGGTGCACCGTCAGCAGATGCAAAAGCGACGGCCGGCGTAGTGATTCTGTACCACCACGGCCAGGAGGGGGGGGGGTTGCTGCTTCGCCGACAGGGGCGGCTAGGTATTGGGTTGCTCTGTCTTGTGCGACCGCAAGTCGGCTTACGGCGAAATCTGTAGAACAAAATGGCTTTTCCGGTTTCCGAGTCAGTTTGGGAAGAGCGCAACACATTGCATCCAGAGAGCGAAGAGGGGAAAGAACAAGAAAGAAGAAGTCGGCCGCTGGGATGGGCTGGACCTGGTCAGCTGAAGACGCCAGTCGTATTGCGGCGGCAGTCGGCCCAATCTTGGCACATGACTGGTGCAGAGGCATAGTTATCTGCTTTTACCCTATCCCCGACGGTTCCCCTCTTCTCTCTGTCTGTGTGCTGAGTTTGATGATTGATAAGACACCTCTTGATTGACAATGGACGAGCAAAACGCCCTGTGCGAGTCGTGGCTTTCTTGGTGGCGCTGTTGACTGGGACTGAACAAGCGGTTGCAATTAGCCGAAGAAAGAGGTTTGATGGACGGGTTCCGTGCGAAATGGGCGGCGGCACTGGGATAATAATGACATGCCAGAAAAGGGCCGTGCCGCCGCCCGTACGCCGGAGTCATGTCACTGAACATGCCGCCGGGGCGGGACGACGACAGCAGTGCGGAGCTCACAGTGACGGTGAGAAAGAAGAGAAAAAAGGTCAGCAGAGTCAGTGACCAGCTGATGATGGTGGTGGCCTCCCTGGCGTCTACCTTGGGAGTTGGAGCTTGGTTCGGGCGGGATTAGGACAGTAAGAGGGCGTTCTCGGGATGGACTTTACCAGACACCTACAATCCATAATGGTGATTGCAATCATTTCTGGGTCTTGTCTGCAATTTCTCGTCTATGCTCGACTGTGTTTCGGCCACGGGCTTTACTCTTGATTACCACACAGCCGCCTCTCTAGACCTTGTTGACAGTCGGAGAAATTGACAGACGAGAACCACTTGGTCTGGCCCCCCTGCTGCCTTTTTTTGCCCCAGTTTACTCGCGTCGCTTGAATCATTGCCCAGTTCTGGCCAGTAAGAGTCTGGGAAAGACGAGCGGCTAAATGGGGACTCTTCAGAGACGATTACATGACATCTGTGCGCCCTGCAAGCTGTAAAGAGATGCGCAGAAAGCCCGGGGGCGTTATCTGTTGGATGAGGATTTCAAAGGTCCAAGTTTTTTTTGCTGCGAGGTGGGATGGCGCATGGTGTCTTGGGGTGGCAAAAGGTCGATGTGAGGCTGAAAGAAGCCTAGTCTTTTTGCTTATGAAGAGGGGCAAGTTACGGCAACGGCATGGTTATTGTAGAGCGGATAGGCTGGCTGCCCGAAACTCACCGACGTCGAGAACGTATCCGTAATGCGGAACGCGGACATGCAAATGCGAGGCGCTTTGCTGTTTGGCGTCTTCTTCTTCTTCTTCTTCTTCGGCTCCGGTTGTTTTGGCTCCCTGCTAGGCCTTGCAGCGATATGCTACGGAACTACAATGGTGGCGCGAAATCCAGAACTATGTGGTTTGATCCGCCAGAGGTTTGTGAAGCAAGTCGTGGCGGAAAAGGTGGCGCGCGCGGCGCAGAGAAACTCCTCGGTAGCAAGTGTTTTAAAAGAAAGAAGAGCAAAAAAAAAAAAAAAAAAGGTAAGAAAAACGCGCGCCCGCTACCAAACTCGTGAATAAATGCCGTCGGCACTGCGTCTTGTGTAGAAGACGCCGGCTGGTTGGCAACGGGCCAACAAGGTCAGAGGTCCCGTTGCAGTGCGATAAGCCTCGACCGGGACGGGCTTTCGCTGCTTCGGTGAGGGATGGCCGCCCGCCTGTCACGGCAGGCCAATGTAACCAACACGGGGCCATGAAAAGACGGCACATGTGCGTGAGAGAAAAAAGGGACAAAAAGGGCTGCGGGCTAAGAGTGCTGCTGCTGCTGCTGCTGCGCTGTGTTAGTGGTGGTGCGGTTGCGTGTTCTGCTGCGTCGAGACAAGTTCCCTGGAGGGTGCGTGGGCTAGACGACAAAGGTACATGTGCGGCAGCATGATATGCAGAGGCATAAGAAAGAGAGAGGTGCTGCAATGCCGCGCGCGTGACATCTAGTACAGCAGGGATGGGGCTTCTGCTGCTCATCACACACCCCCGTCTGCAGCCATCATGGTTGGAGGTCCCCATTTGCCGGGCCAGCTTTTTTGTCCATTGGGATTGAAGGCAGGTTTCCGTCCTACTGCGTACGCTCGCCAGGTTTCTGCCGCATGCCAGTCAGTCCCTGTCGGAGGCGTTCGAGGCGTCCGAGGCGAGGGAGGGGGGGCGAAACAAGGTTTCCCAACATTATATTGTGCCAGTACGTTTGCGTCGGGGCTGCGAGTATTTGTGTCGAGCAATATTGTAACAGCAAGATGATATAGTAAACCGGGGGGGGGCCTGACAAGTAAATAGCAATCCTCGTCCTCGAGAGATCCCTGCAACCAAGGACCACCCTGAATCCGGGCCGGAGGGCCGGGCTTTTCCCCCCCTCTGGTTATTGGAGTGATTCGAGACGCACGCCCAATCGTCGTCGGCTTTTTTAAAGTTGACGCCGCTCATGACCTTTCACCATACTTCTCCCACCGGCCGCCACCACCACCACCATCAACCACTCACCTCCCTCCTCTGGTATGGCTTTTTTGGGCGCTTTTTCTTTTTTTTTTTTTGTTTTTGGCTTGGTTGCTTCCCTTTTGAACAGGATTAGAACTAGTCCTTTGCTCTGCTTCACCACCACCAAATCCGCACCTAACTAGTGGCGAGATGCTAAAGTACAAACGTAGAACAGCCAGACGGCACGGCCAGGCTCCTCCGCCCATCATTCTGCGCCTTCTTCTGCTTCCCTCCTCTTCTAGATCTTTAGCAGCCCTCCTCTTCTCGAAAGCGAACCCCTCCCTTTTCTCAAAAGTGAAAAGAAAAAGGTTCCCCGGGGCCGTAGTCACCTGCACCACTCAGAGGCAGGGAGTGACGGCTGCGGCCTCTCTGTAATAAGTTAGTTCCATCACATCTCTCCCACCTTTTTTTTTTTTTTTTTTTTTTGCTTGCCAGCTCTGCCGCAATCCCCGCATCTGGGCCGCGCCCGCATATCAATTGCAGCGAGTTGGCAGGCAAGTAAAAAGGCTCATGATCATTGCACGCCCCCCCCTCGTGCGTTTCCTGTCCAGAGAGTTCCCCCTCTTTACGGCAGACGTCCCAACATGTAAAAGTTGGAGGTAAATAAATAGTGCCTTGTGCCGTCTTTGGCCACGCAACGACTGGACCAACCGAAAGTACATCATCGCAGCTTTTAGCTAGCTTGCCCAGCGACGCTTGTCCTGCATCCATAACTAGGCCGCGACGACGCTCGCCGCTCCTCCGCCACCAGAGTCCAAGCGCCGACACAGTCTTGGTTTGCTTCTTGATAGCGTAATGCATATCCATGCGCCCCCCCCCCTCTCTCTCTCCCTTTGCAGCGTGACATTGATCCCTGGGGTGGAAGCAAGTCCGTCTCATGCCATGCTTGACCGAGCGCCCGCCCGCCGCCTCTTGCATGTCGACCATTATTGCCAGGGTTCTTTTGACTTTTTTTTTCTTTTTGCCTTTTTTTTCTTTAATGTTGGCCGTTGAATGGCCCGCCTCATTCGTCTTGCCCAAGTCAACTCTGGACCATTCTCAGCCGTCTATTTTTATTATTTTTTACTACAAACGCTCTCGGCGCTTCTCGTTTCCTTCTGCCCGGTGGCTTTGACTGATACGGCTCTCGTGGGCTCCGGTATCACCAGCCTCTTACATGTACTTTTATTGTACAATTCACGACACACGCACACAGGCACAGGCACAGGCACAGGCACAGGCACAGAAGACATACAAAAGCAGAGTCAAGTTTCTCGACTGCACACGGGGACACTGGGCGGACAGGTGCTCCCAGCACACATGCACACACGCTGGAGTCCATACCTACATATCCACCTGCATGGCCGCTCCCAGCCTGCTGCTTGCTTCCCCTCTGTTCTCTAGATTACTTGCAAAAACCCTTGGTCTACTATCTTGGGGGTGCCGTCGCCGTCGTAGCTCCCGACCTGGAGAGGCCACCGACCAGCTCTTACGCCTAGTCTGCCGTTGATTAGCTGCGTTTTGTTTTTCTCAACTCTTATCATTGAGGATCCAGGAAACCAAGTAACCAAGTGCAAATGCCAGTCTGTCCCTTGAAAAAAAAAACCCCCGGCTGCCTGACTTGCAGCTTTCACCATACGCGCTTTACGTCCGTCGCCGTCGCCGCCGCCGCCGCCGCCGCTTTTCTGGCCCGCCTGATCCCTCCCTCCTCGTCTGTCCCCATTTGTTAGTTGTCCAGGCCTCGACACGTCTTTTCCCACCCTTTTACCGGTCCCTTGTTCCTTGTCGCAGGTGGCCTCCAGTCTGGCTATTTTACTCCATTTTCTCGTGCCGACGTTGCCTGCATCCGTGTCCGGCCTGGACTGGCGTGACTGTGTCATTCAGCACGCCTAAATTCCACATTTGCATCTAGCCATATTGCCGCATTTTTTTCTCCTTCTTTTTCTTCTTTTCTTCTCCTCCTTCTTTTCTTCTTCTTTTTCTTCTTCTTATTTGCATATCCATTCTCCGTCTTGGATCTGGCCTCTTGACTCTCGCCACCTTGCCCGTCGCTGCCTCCTTCTGCTTTGCCCCTTCGTCCGAGCCTGCTCACTGCCCGCAGCCGCCACCAGCCTCCGCCGACGGACGAACTGTACTAGGTAGCTACCAGGTACTTGCTTGCCAACTTGCCTCCTGCTGGCCCGTCACCACTCCCGCTGCTCATCTTCCCTTGACCGCTGGACAGCACTCTTTTTTACAACATCGCTACGACATCTCCTCGGCAATATCAACAGACTTTATCCTCAAGCCCAACCTCATGGTTCCATCTCTTTGGTCCGCCGCCCTCTAGTCTCTCGTTTGCCCCGCACGCTGCCGCTTCACAATCATACATGGCCCTGATCCCAAACATTGGCGACGACAAAACCCCCTCGGCATTTTGCAAATTCTTCTTCTAGTCAACGGTCCCTAGAGTACAAGCGAGGGGGACAACCGGGCAGTGCCGCATTCACTAATTTCCAACCTTGGAGTGCCCCGTCAGACAATCGAGCGGATTAGCCGTCCTGGATCGTGGTCCTCACCATCGGGGGATTATGGACCATGCAAGAGTCCCGGCGGAAGAGGAGGCTCAGCGCATGCAGCTCTATCTCGACGCTCTTAGACACAATTCAGATCCAGATTCAGCTTCTGTCATGTTTTATCAGGAGTACTATATCGCGGCTCTAGAACGCAATTCCGTTTCATCTGCGGAACAAGAGGAAACCACGGAGCAGTCGGAACAGGGCACTCCAGCTTCTCTGTCCAATCTCGGCCACATACCGTTTTCTACTGCTCACTTAACAAGAGCGGCCCGAGCCCAGATTTTTATCGACATGGCGACAAGAAGGGGCGGTACGTCGAAGCTGGTGCTAGAGAGGCTAGAGCCAGTTGAACTGGAGGAGCTGCCCGAAGACGACAGAAGTAAGTCAGTCTCGCCCGGCAGTCGGTCAGCTCTCTGCTAACTCTTGAGAAGCGTGCACCATTTGCTACAACGATTACTTTGCACAAAGCCCCGAAGGTTTGGCTGAACAGCCCACCAGGATTCCCGGGTGTAGGCACGTATTCGGCGACCGCTGCCTTCGCAGTTGGCTTGCCGATGCCAATACTTGTCCTTATTGCCGTGCTCCGCTGCTAGAAAATGGCCAGGCGGCCATGGCCCAGCTTTTCTTAAGCATCTCCAGGATTAGGGACGGGACCGAAGGCTCAGCGACGCCAGAAGACTTGGTTCAACGACTCGTGGCCGGTGAAGATATTGCCCCCCTTGTTAGGCGCAGCCCGGCCGCGAGACGTCCTCTCCCGGACAATGACGACGACGACCGCTTGCCGCGCAGGACTCGGCAGCGTCGCTCTAGTCCGCCAGCCATCGATCTAGCGCGTCCGTTGGCCACGCAGAGTCGCGCCCGTCCGTCACGCCGTGCGCGATCAACTCCATTCTACGCCGAAATACGCAGCATGCACAGGCAGAGTCAATCAAGACGGCTGCAGGACTCAACAGGCTCGTTGGGAGAGGCATCGCCGACCCGTATACGAGTTTCGTCACGCCCTCAGACCTCGGTGTCATCCACGCCTCATGTTCAGAATGCTCCGTCGCAGTATCAACCTCGGAGTCATGTCAGTCGACACCCAGCAGCACAGCAAGAACAACACGCATCTTCAAACTCGCCAGGACAAGCATCAATGATGCAGACTGGATTTTTGACAGCCTCTTGGGTCTCCACGGTATCCGCTCCTCAAGGGCCGGTCGGCAGTATCCTGCATAATGCTCCGTTGCAGTACCAATCTCCGAATCGTGCAGGTCGACACCTAGCAACACTGCAACAACAACTACAGGCCTCTCCAAACTCACGAGGACAAGCATCGACAATGCAGTCAGGGTTGGCGACAACCTCTTGGGTCTCGACGGGGTCTGCCCCTTCCGGGCCTCCCGCCAGTATCGTACAAGGTGCTCCGCTGCAACATCAGCCGTTAGGCCCGTGGCACTCGATGGCGTTTGCGCCTCCCGGGCCGCCCAGAAGTGTTGGGCAAAGTGCTCCGCTGCGGTATCAATCTCCAGCTCGGCCTGCTCAAGCAACGGCCGTACAGCCGCCAAACTGGCCTGTATACCCGCCGATGAGAGGCCAGGATATGTTGACAACGAATGTCAGCACGGCCACGACATGGGGCGCCATGCCGAATCCACTGCACTACAGCCTCCAAGCAGCTCAGATGCCACATGGAACTCTGACCGCGACGACTGTGAGTCCGCCCGCGTACACACCATATGCGGCTCCGACCGGAACTACTCGCACGAATCCACACGGGTACATAGAGGACATGCATCCAAGAGAGCCAGGCTTCATATGAGTCAGGTCGACGGCTTCTTTGGATGCTGACTGTCCGCATATGGCCAAAGATGAGGCAGCGACGGACGCAGCCCACCATGTTGCAACTTTACTTTTCCCTTGCCACCCTATTTGGTGGTCCAACAGCGTTACACAGTTCCGATTTGAGATTGGCGTTGTGGTGGTCTTTGCTTTTTGCATATCATCCGCGCAGCCGTTGTGCTGCGTTGGACTCTATCGTTGCATGAATTGGCAGATAGACTTGGGCGGTTTTCCTTTTTAATGCTTCATGCATAATGACATTTTTAGAGGCCATAATGGTATAGTTGCCAGATAGCGAAGACAGCGAAAATGTAATGGTGGCAGATGTTTCTTTTCTTCTTTTGCACATCATTGATGAGGACGGAACGTGGCTAATGCCCGATCTTACCTATGGCGGTTCTGGGTATAGCAAAGACAAAAAAAGCAAAGTTGCAACTACAAAGATAAAGCAATTAACTTTTAAGGCGCCGTAACGAATTGCATCTGCGTATCAACGGCTGCAAGGCGACCTACGGTGGGTGTAGCATGAGAGGAGACATGTAGGGTAGGTAGCAGTGGGCATCTGTGGGTGCGCCACATGTGGTCGACACGTGCAGTGGCAAACTCTCCGATGGCAGGAATGTAGGAGTCGCAGATGACGGCAGCATCTATTCATAGCCAGGAATACGCACCATGTACTGCGGCGGTATTGTTGCTATCGCTATGGTGAGAGATTCGGCAATGCCATTTCTGACAGTCGCGCATTGCCAAACCCAGCCGGCCGACATGCGCCCGTGTTTATTGATTCTGCAACGAGCCCAACCCTGCTGGGCTGAGCGTTGACGAGGCAGCCAGCTGTCAGAGTCCCCACATGGGCTGTGGCTTGATTGTTGGTGAAACGGAAGAGGTGCTGGAAACTATTTTGCTGGAGAGAGGCAGCCACACTTGCCACAACAACCATGACGCCTCGCTGGAGCTTGCCTCAGTGGTGCCACGACAGCTGTGGCGCTACGGCTAGAATAGGTATAGCGTACCGCTGCTTGTAAGCTGTGCGGATGTTGCGCTGCTGTGTCTCGGAACACAACGCAGAGTGGCTGCAGTGCCTGTTTTTCGGGTTCCATGCGCACTGTAGGAGCAAATACTGATGCTGGTATCGAGTTGAGGATGAATATCTATGATGCGAGACCTTTTGCATAGGACAGCTTGGCCCGACGTTCATCTGGCGGTCTGAACAAAATGGAGAGAATGGATAGGAGACCCACCACTCCATTCATTGTGCCCATTGTTGGACAACTGTTGGCTTCTGGTGCTAGAGATGAGTGTGTGTCGAAGCAGGCACCATTTCGTCTGTGCACAACGTGCTCTAGAGAAAAACAGATGAAGCTGTGACTAAGGAGATTAACCGAGGAAACAGATTCGGCAACAGCTAAAAACCTGCCTTGCCGACATCGTCAGCTCTGCGCACCAAAATGACTGCGAGGGACTCTAGCGCCATCCCCAGCCACCGCAACCTTTTCAGCGGAGCGGCTCGGGTCGATGGGTCCCCCGCCAGCGCTACCCCCCTCAGCTCTAGCGGCCCTTCAGCATGGCACAGTGGGCGAAGCTGGCCTGCAGCGCTCTGTTGCAGGGCACCCCCTCAGGCCGTCCAGGATCCCTTGTAAGTCCTCCTGCGCAAGGACCGCTGTCCACTTCAAATCAAAACATTCATTTTTGTCCTCCATCCTTTTTCCCACCTCATACTACGTACTATTCCAGAAACCCGATACACCGAGTTTACTTTTTCTTTTTTTTTTCCCTCGCTACTCATGTCTCATTTCTTGATTGTCCGTCCACTTCTTGATTAGACACTTGGGATACAGTAGGAAGAACGGCCCACAGCCCTCCCCAACACCATGCCGCGGGAGAGTCGCCAGAGTCGTGATGACTCTGACAGGCGCAGGCCTGATCGCGAGCGAGACAGAGATCGGGGCCGGGAGCGAGACCGTCGCCGTGACCGTGATGGCAACGACACCGACCGACGCAGAGAGAGCGACAGCAACACCCGCACCCGTGCCGCCGACTACAGCTCGATGCCCAACCCGACATCCTTTATGAACATGCCCTACGCGGCACCCTCCTCACCCCCTCGCCAGTATATCGCTCCCATGAGCGGCGGCAAGGCTTCAGAATACCAGAGAAGACGAGCTCCGTCCGGCTCCAGCTCTGGCAGCTCCACCGCCTCGTCGCTCATGGACATTTCCAGACACTACCCGCAAAGCCGTTATGGCGGTTTTCTGGGCACCTTTTTCAAGGCGCCGTCGGAGCGCCGCCGCCGCAGGGCCGCCCGCTCGTCCAAGCGTCGCACCTCGTTTTACTTTGGCGGCACCGGCAACTCGTCGTCCTCGTCTGTCAACTCGGACCTCGCTTACGGGCACGGATACATTCCCAAGGACCAGCTGCCCGCGAACGGATATCCCCGGAGAGTGCGCCGGCGCAGCTCTGGCGGCAGCAACAGCTTTCGCCACGCCGCTAACGGCGGCAGCGGGCGCGTCTCCGGCGGCCGAGCGAGAGATGCCGACGCCGTCGTCTCGGATGCGCTGCGCCGACCCGAGGGCCCCATGCGCGGCAAGACGGACGAGGAGATTCTCGAAATCGGCCGCCAGCTGTCCGACCTGGCGCGCAAGCAAAACAAGCACGACCTCAAGGCCGCGGGCTACGTCAAGCCCACCATGCTGGCGACGGCGGCGGCGGCGGCAACGGCGGCCGGGCTCGGCAAGTACCGCAAAAGTCGCAAGGAGTCGTCGCCGCGCGCCCGCGGTATCGGCAGCTCCAGGATGCACGGCGACTCGTCAAGTGACGAGTCCGACTGGGAGGATGCCTCGGACGAGGAGAGCGACGGCGCAGACTCTGTCCTGGCGTACGGCTCCGTCGTCGGCTCTGCCGTGCGGCCCAACGTCGTGACTGGTAGTGCCAGCCACGGCGTCGGGGGGCCGTACGCGAGCGGCGCCGTGATGGGCGGTGCTGCTGCTGCTGCTGCTGCTGCTGCGGCCGCCGCCCTGGCGGATCCCCAGCGACGAAGCTCCGTCGTCGACCCTCGCCTGTTTGGCCCGGTCAATTCGCTGCGCGGCATGATCAGCACACCCTGCGGCTTTGGCCAGGATCCTCACCCGCGCTCCTCCTCCAACACATACCAGACGACCGCAGACGCGCGTCGATACGGCTCCGGCGCTGAGCCTGTAGATGCACGTCCCATGCGCCAAGTCTATCCGATGCCTACAGCAGACCCTACGAGGTTTGATGCCGATGCCGCCACCGCCCGACATGAGCTCCCGCACCGCGCGCGCACGTCTGTCCTGCCGCTTGAGCAGCCGATCCCGAAGCTGCCGGTGTCTTCCAAGGTATATGATGCTGAGAAACTGGAGGACTCTAGCCGTCGCGACTCCCGCCACGGTAAAGACCGTGATAGCTACGGATTCAGCGGTAGTACTGCTGCTGGTCTGGCGGCTGCTGCCATCGGTACCGCTGGTGTTGCTGCTCTGGCCTCTGACCGCAAGGAGGACAAAAAGGAGAAGAAGGCTCTGCGTGAGTATGAGCGTGAACGAGAGCGCGAGCGCGAAAAGGAGCGAGAACGAGCAGAGCGAGACCGCGTACGTGAAAAGGAACGTGAGCGTGAAAGAGAGCGTGAGCGAGAGCGCGACAAAGACCGACGGGACCGGGACCGCGATACGAAACGACGAGACAAGGATGCTGAAAAGGACAAGGACAAGGACGGCAAAAAGTCGAAGCGGGATTCGTATTCCTCCTCCAAATACGACGACAAAGACCACAAACGCCATTCCAGAGACGAGGAAGAAGAAACGCCCCGCAAACGTCGTGAAACGGAAGCTGACCACTACGCCGACTCGCCTTCGTCTTCTCGCAAGGATCGCAGCAAGGATCGCAGCAAGCGTGACATCGAAGAACCGCACAGAGAACGCTCCCGTTCGACGAAGCGAGATAGCCAGACATACTCTAGTCGCGACAATCACCGGGAGGACAAGGGCAAGTCTGTTGTCAGACATGATTTTACGTATGGTCACGGCGTCCCCAGCTCGAAAGTCGACCCCTTTGTTTATCAAGTTTCCGACGGAGCCTTTTCCACAGCAGACCTGGCCGCCCCCGAGGCTCCCCCGGGTCGCCCATTAACCCCCAACATTGTCACCGTCGATCGCGAGCCCAACTTTGACGACTACGAGCCGTATCTGCCACTGGTACCTAGCGAATCAAGGCTAAGCCGGAAGGATTCTTTCGAGATGGAGGAACGATCTCACGAGTCCCACGATCACACCAAGGGCCATGATCGTGGCTCTCACGACTATGAGGAAAGTGAGCATCAAGCACGCACCATCTACGACCAAGCAAAACATGCTACCATTCCTGTAGCTGCGGCAGCTGTTGCTTCCGCCATTGCTGTGGAGGCTGAGCGCTCACGTGAACGCCGTCGCGACCGCTATGACGAAGAAGGTTCTCGCGACCGCGATTCCTGGCACAGAGACACTGTCCAGGAAGAGGCGGACCGATACTACAGAGAATCCGTCATTGCCCGCAAGATTGAGGAGGAGCAGATACGCAGCCAAACGCCTGAGAATGACGATAGCCAGCAGGTCAGAATTGTCACACCTCCCGAGATGCACGAGAGGCAGAAGAATGTCGGTCCTTACGATGCGCCCAATGCCGACGTGCGAATCGACAACCAGATCTTTCCCAAGGAAGCCGCCAAGTTTGAGAAGAAGAATGGTAAGCGCAAGTCTAGCTTCAAGTCGCGCGATCCATCCTGTGAACGGGACCGACCAGTCCTGAATCTCGTCTTCCCCACCCCTCTGCCTAGCAGGGAACCGACTCCCAAAATCGAAAAGCAGACGACCCGGGAACAGCCCGAAGCGCACAGGAGATCTGACCCGCCCGCAGAAGTTGTCATCGGACCCAAGGGTGACCTTGTCAGAGTCGAGCCGTCAAAATCCGTCACTTGGGGCGAGAACTCGACAAAGAGTTTTGAGGTAGAGAGTGCTGACGGCAGGAGCGATGCAGAGAAAGAAAGGGCTGCCGAGGGAGAGGAGAAACCAAGAGTCAAGCTAAACAAGTCGAGCCCCTGGGGCATCATTGCTGCTGCCGTCGCCGGTAGTAGCAGTGAGCCGTCTGGCGAGCCTGACACAGTTTCCAAGCGCAAGTCTGATAAGCAAGACTACAGCTCCAAAATGTCTGATGTGCGCGGTGTTGGCGCCTCAGGCCCCGAGCAAGTCTACAACGTCGACACGCGTGATCAGCCTCCTGTTCCTGGCCCCAAGCCTACCAGCCCTACCAGGGATACCCTACCCGGATCCTTTGCCGACGACGTCGAATTCGCAGCCACCCTCGCCGCTGGACTCAAAGACACCGGGTTCGATTCCAATATTGTCGTCGATGACCCTACGTACCGACGACGCGACTCGCCCCCGGGCACGAGGGAGGCAAATGGCGACGAATGGAACCACAGATCCATGTCCGACATTGTCATGGACATTGCAAGCAAGAAGGACTCCAACCGTTCCGTGGTGTCCGAACCCGCTGGCATTCTGCGCGACCGGCCTGCCAACGGCAGCAGCAATGTAGAGGATGAGTGGGAGACGACCAAGAAGCTCAGCAAGAAGGATAAGAAGAAGCTCGATAAGCTCAAGCGCCAATCTCTGGATCTTTCTGAACCGAGCACCCCTATAGAGACGACTGTTCCTGAATCTTCCGAAACTCTGGTGTTTGAGGATGCCGTTGAGGATCTCTCCAAGCTTTCCAAGAAGGAGCAGAAGCGACGCGAGAAGCAAGCCAAGGCATTGGCTCTCCTTGAGGGCGAAGGCCGCGACCCTGTGCCTGAGCCCGCACCCGAGCCAGAGATTGTCGTCGAGCGCTCTCAGCCCAGTGAAGTTGTCGCGGACGACGCCTGGGAGGAGTCTTCGGGCAAGAAGAAAAAGAAGAAGAGCCGCAAGAGTCAAGACGCTGCTCCGGAGGAGATTGTCACGGTCCCCACCGACGCTTTTGACGATTTGCAGCCCCTGCGAAAGTCGGACAAGGACGATGAAGAAGCACCTGGTGGTGGCGCGGTGGACGAGTGGGACACGCCCACCAAGTCGAAGCGCAAGTCCAAATCGGACCGTGACGACGTTTCACGCTCGATTGCCGAATCTGAAATTTCCACGTCGAGCAAGAAGAGCAGCAGCAGCAGCAGCAAGTCGAAGCGACGAAGCGGCACTGAAGGCGACCTTGATGGCTACGGCAGCGATGCCAGCAAGAAGAGTAGCAGATCTAAGCGACGGAGCGGTACGGAAGGCGACTTTGACGGCTACGGCAGTGATGCTAGCAAGAAGAGCAGCAAATCCAAACGCCGAAGTATTGTGGAAGGCGAAGATGGCTACGGTAGTGACATGAGCAAGAAGAGCAGCAGATCCAGGCATCGCGAAGCGGACGATGGATACGGCAGCGACGCGAGCAAGAAGAGCAGCAGATCAAAGCGCCGCAGCGGCACCGAGGGCGACTTTGACTACGGCAGCGATATCCCCAGTCGTAGACGCAGCTTGTTCGACGACCGCGACGTCTCGTCTGTTGTATCTGAAGCCCGTGGTGACGGCCGTCGCCGCGAACGCGAAAAAGACAAAGATCGCGATCGGGATAGAGATAGAGATGGGCGCAGCAGCAAGCGCTCGTCTCGCAACTACGATGACGATGACGATGCTCGATCCGTCATGTCTGTTGCTTCGGCTCCCGGTGACGTCCGCAAGAGCAAGGAGAGCAAGCGCTCCAGCGGACTGTTTGCGAGCATTTTCAAGAAAGACGACAAAAAGGAGAAGGAGAAGGAGTCTTTTTTAGATAATGCCGGCACCCTTGGCGCGGGTGTCGGCTTGGCGGGCGCTGCAGCCATTGTTGCTGCTGGCGTCTCTCGCTCCAATGCCACCGACCGCTCCTCCGAGGCCCATGAAGACGACGATGATCGCCGGACCTCACGAGTCGAATCTTACGATTACGATACCTTTGACCCCGAGATCGCCCCCCGCGCAATCAAGCCCGCCATTGATCCTCAGTATGGCGATCTTCTCCCTCTGCCGCCCAGCGAACCCGGAAGCCCGCGAGTCGAGACGGAAGATGACCTCCCAGCGCTGCCAGATAGTCGGCCAGACACCCCTCCCGAGGAGCACGGCCTGAGACGGGATCAGCTCGCGCACCGCCGCCGACGCAGCACTCAGGAGACGCCGATGAAGTCTCCCAGCAACACCGCCATTCCCATTTCGCTACGCATGGGGCAGCGCGCCCCTGTCAGTCCTAGCGGAACTTTCAAATCTCCTCCCACTCCCTCTTCTTCTCAAACTGGCACCGCACCAGACTCGGCAAGCAAGCGATCCTCCCGTGGCACATCATGGCCCAACAGCAGCGAAATCAAACCTCTGTATCTGCTTGAGCACTCCCGTCATGGCTCTACCGAAATGGTTGTCAAGCAGGAGGATCTTCCTGCTCTTCCGCCTTCCCAGTCTGCCTCGGAAATTTCATTTACCGAGGACAGCTCTCCTGCTGACCTTGCTTCTTCTGGTCTTCACATTGATACTCAAGACTTGCCGCTCTCACTCGAACAGCACGCTGGCTCACAGGAAACCACCCCCAGAGCCGAGATCAGGCCCGAGTTCCCGTCCTCTATGGATCAGATAGCGGCTGCAGACGATCCTGACGCGGTCGACTCCATGTCCAAAGACCGAAGCTCCTTTCTTCTCAACTCCACGCCCTCCTCTACCAAGACAAGCGCCACTCTGGAGAGCGACTCCTCACAAAGCGAACACGGCTCGACCCCTAGCAAGCACCGTAGATCAAATGACATGATGCCCGAGATAACGGAAGACCTGACCTCGGCCGATGAGCGATTCGAGGACGCTCTCGACATGCAGTCTGCCGATTCGCGCCGGTGGTCGGAAGACTCAGCGGCTATGCAAGACGCCTCAGAGCATCATGACCCGCCATCGGAGCCTGCACCGTTGACAAGAGAGGCTGCTGCTCCCGAGGCAGAACCCCTTGCAGAGTCGGATGAGTGGGCTGGTCTCAGTGCCAAACAGAAGAAGAAACTCAAGAAAGCCAAGAGGAGCCAGCCTCTAGACTTGAGCGAACCTGTCCGCCTTGAGCCTGCTCCTGAATCTGTGCCTGAACCAAGCTCTGAAATTACATCCGAGCCTGTTCCTACTGTTGAGGAGCCCGTCAATTCTGTGGATGGTTTCCCAATCACCGTGGAGGACCCTGAAAAGACACCAACTCAGGGTGATAGCCTTGAAGAGCCCAAGAAGTCCAAAAAGCCCAAGAAGAATAAGAAGAAGTCTCATTCATGGGAGGATGATATCCTTGAAGCGGCGCCTATCGCTGCGGGTGCTGCTGCGCTCGCTGGTGCTGCTGCTTTGGCAACCGAGACTACCGTCGACAAGACATCTGCCGAAGAACTCAAGCCTGATACCGAACTGCCCTCTTCCACAGAGGCCGCCGAGGATGTCCTGCCCTTGGCGACCCTGGATACTTCTTCCGATGCCAAGGACCTCCCTGCTGACAGTCAAGATGTCCCCTCTGAAACCAGAGATCTCTCTGCCGACACTGAGCCTACTCCTGTTGAAGGGGCTGATCCATGGGAACTTCCGACTAAGAAGAGTAAAAAGAGGAACAAGAAGAAGGGCCCGCAGCTTGAACTCGAGCCCCAGGTCGAGCTAAAGCCTGCGGAAGAGACTTCTCTGCAACCCGCGATTGTGGAGGGTGCCGAGCAAGACAAAGCTCTTGCTGCTGAGGAGCCAGCAACTGAAGTCCTTGCAGCTGAGGCTGAGGTGGTCCCTGAGTCTCAGCCTGATAGAGTCGACGACACTGCTGCAGATGCTGCAGATGAGTGGTCCACACCTTCTACTTCTAAAAAAGATAAGAAAAAGAAGAAGAAGAAGTCTCTTGTGCTTGATGATGTCCCTGCTGAGCCGGAACCAGTGGTAGAGACCGCGCAAGAAGCACTCCTATCAGCAGAGGTTCAAGAGCGGGCTCTTCCTCCTGAGGATCCGATTACCGAAGCTAGCGCAACTGAGACTAAGAAGGCTTCCCAACCCGAACCTGAAAAGCCTGACGAGACTCCTGCAGATGCTGCCGATGAGTGGTCGACGCCCTCTACTTCTAAGAAAGATAAGAAAAAGAAGAAGAAGAAGTCTCTTGTGCTTGAAGATGTCCCTGCCGAGCCGGAGCCAGCGGCAGAGGCTGTGCAAGAAGCCCCGATTGCGGCAGGCGATCAAGATAAGGCACTTTCTGCGGAAGAGATTGATTCTGTGGCAGAGGCTGGACAAGCTCAACCTGAGCCCCCGACCGATACCCCAGCCAAGGTTGCGGAGACTGATGACGTCGAGGCAGGAGATCTCTGGTCAATTCCCACTACTTCGAAGAAAGACAAGAAAAACAAGAAGAAGAACTCTGTTGTTCTTGACGATGCTTTACCTGTTGAGGAGGCAGCTCCCACCGCTGACGACCAATCAGCAAAGGCGGAGGATGCTGAGAAAACCGAACCTGTGCTAGAAAGAGATGCGCCGGTAGAAGAGCTTCTTGAGCAACCCATTGTCTCTGGAGAAAAGAGAGAACTAGCAACTCCTGCCAACCCTGACGACGAGTTTGCGGCTGTTACCAAGGACAAGAAGAAAAAGAAAAAGGACAAGCGCAAATCTGTACAGTTCGAACCTGAGCCGGAAGTTGCTACTCTGCCGCCTGAAGATGATGCCTCTGCACCTGAAGCAGCTCGATTTGGAACCCATAGCGACGACGCTATAGTGCCAGCTCTCCAAACACAGGAAACAATGGTGTCCGTGCAAGATCCCGTCTTTGACGAAAGCCAACAGGATCTTGCCAGCGCCGATTCCACGCAGACAGACAGTCAGCCCCCTACAGATGACTGGAACGACGCTCCAGCCTCAAAGAAGAAGGGCAAGAAGGACAAGAAGAAGCAGAATGTCTGGGACCTGATTGAAGATGCTGCTCCGGAGAGTAAAGACACCGATTCTTCCAAGGGAATGGACTTTGGCGATGTAGCCCTGGCCGCCGCTGCCGCCGAGTCTGACAAGAAGCTTGACTTTGCTGACATAACGGCCGCTGCCATCGCTGCCAAGGACATCGAGTCTGAGGACGAATGGAGCAGACTCATCTCTGGAAAGAAAGCCGATGATCCTAAAGATGACACCGTCGTCGCAACTCACCTGACTGACGAGCCCGAAGCCATCGCCGACGTCTTTGACAAACCAACTGTGGAATCGGGACTCGAAGCTGCGAAGGAAGCGCCCGCGATTGTAGATTCGCCTGCAGAGGAATGGCCTGTAGCGACTGGCAAAAAAGGCAAGAAGGGAAAGAAGAACAAAAAGTCGACTTCTTTCGTCTCCTGGGACGAACCTGAGCCCCAGGCAGACACCGCCATCGCTACTGAGACACTTGCTGTGCCTATTCTCGAGCCCGACAGTGCGTCTAAGTCTATCGATACCGCCGATGTAGGTGATGCAACCAACGCAAAGACGGCTGAACCTGTCACTGAGGAGTCGCTCCCTGAAGCGCCTGCCAAGCCCGCTGCTGACGATGCTGATCTTCTCTTCCCGACCAAGATATCCAAGAAGGACAAGAAGAAGAAAAAGCAGCAGGCTGCCCTGGAGGAGACCCTTACCGAAACTCCGAAGGAGGCTGCTGGAGTTGAGACTGCGACAGTGGCCGAGCAGACATTCGACAAGCCACTCAATGATGCCTCCAATGCTGTCAAAGATGTCGGTGTAGAGCACATCGACTCAGCTGCCACAGTGGTCGAGCCGACTCTTGAGCCAGAGCCAGCCTCAGTGCAGCAGGAAGTTGCCAATCTCGATGACGAATGGGGTGGGTTTGCGGCCAAGTCTTCCAAGAAGGACAAGAAAAAGAAAAAGAAGCAAGCCTCTATGGACGAGCCGACAGTCGAGCCCACACCGCGTGTCGAGTCAACTGAGGCGATCGAGCAACTAGAGCCTGAGATCAAGGAGGCCGAGTCTGAGAGTCCTCTCGAAGCTGCCCCGGGGCCTGTCGCTGAGGAAAAGCCTGATGAACCGGAACAGGCGAGCCCGGATGATGAATGGGGTGGCTTCTCTGCCAAGGTGTCGAAGAAGGACAAGAAAAAGAAGATGAAACTGGCAATCTTGGAGGAAGCCGAAGCGGTTCCTACCGAGCCAGTAACCCTTGTTCCCGAGCCTGAGTCGAAATCCCAGGATCTTGCCATTCTCTCGTCGGCAACACCTCAGAACGACGAGGCATCACAATCTCGAGACGCAGCTATGGACGACGAGTTTGGCGCATTCACTACTAAATCTTCAAAGAAAGACAAGAAGAAGAAGAAGAGAGAATCTGCCCAGTTTGCCGCTTTTGATGACGACAAGCCCCCTACTGAGGAGCCCGCACCTGCTAAAGAGCGTACACCGGAAGCAGTTGCGACTGAAACTGTGACCCAAGACGATCCTGTGCAATCAGGAGTTGAGCCTGTCTCCAAGGAAACCGAGCTTGAGGGCGCCTCGCAGCCCATTGTTACTGAAGAGCCCGAAGACGACTGGGGTGGTCTCGCAACCAAATCTTCCAAGAAAGACAAGAAGAAAAAGAAGAAGTCTATGAGTGAGGCCATCCCGCAGGCGCCAGCGGAGACCATGCTTGAGGAACCTGCGGCTGAGTCCACAGTTGAGCTACCTACTGATACTATTGCTGCTACCGATCTGGTTGAGAAATCGAAAGAGTTCAGTGAGCCATCCATCGATACAACGGTACAGGAGCCTACAGCGGAAGACGAATGGGCAAGTGTTTCGACAAAGTCGTCCAAAAAAGACAAGAAAAAGAAAAAGCAGTCGAACAGTGAGGCCATTCCGCTGCTGGAGGAGACACTTGTTGAGACATCTACTGAGACGCCGGCTGAGCCACCGGCTGAGCCTGCGGTCGAACAGCCGGTCGAGACCACAATCACCCCTGACAGTATCGAAGAAAGCCAGAACGCTACAGGGTCAGCTACCGAGTCAACGGGACGGGAGCTCGCGGCGGAGGACGAGTGGAACAGCTTCACTACCAAACCCTCGAAGAAAGATAAGAAGAAGAAGAAAAAGTCAATGAGCGAAGCCGATGCACTACCGGAGCAGACCCCCACAGAGACACCTGCCGAGCCTGTAGTAGAGCAACTCTCCGAGAGTATTGAGGTTGCTCCCCCGGCTGAGGAAGACGAGCTTGCCTCTGCGCCTGTGGTTGAGTCACCACCCAAAGAAGCTGAGCCCGAGGACGAATGGGGTGGCTTCACCACCAAATCTTCGAAAAAGGACAAGAAGAAGAAGAAGAAGTCTCTGAATGCAGCCACCTCAACGTCGCCAGAAGAAACTATCAGTCAGCCAACAGACGAGACCCCAGCTACCATTGTGGCAGAACCCGATTCGCTTGAGGATGATAAGCCTCCATCGGAACCTATGGCCGAACCCGCTACTGAGCCATCTCGTGAGATCATCGCCGAGCCTACTGCAGAAACAGATCCTGAGCCGCCGGCCAAGGAGGCTGAAGCCGAAGATGAATGGGGTAGCTTCGCCGTAAAATCTTCCAAAAAGGACAAAAAGAAGAAGAACAAATCCATGAGTGAAGCTATCCCGACTCCAGATCAAGCGCCTGCTACTCAGCTTGTGAACGAACCTAGCGTCGAGCCAGATTTCGAGCCCAAGGAGGTATCTGATGCCTTTGGGACTGAAAACGCCTCCAAATATATCCCAGAGTCTGCTGCTGGCCCTGTGACTGAGCCTGCGTCTGTGACCCTGGCTGGGAAAGACGATGGTGGAGATGAATGGGGCAGCTTCGCTGTCAAGTCTTCAAAGGATAAGAAAAAGAAGAAAAAATCCAAAGAAACAGCCACTGAGCCGACCCTCGACATTGCCACCGAAGTGCCCGAAGAGATAGCCGGTCAACAGGCCACTGAAAGCATTCCTGGCGCTGATACCCAGGAAACTGTCGCCGGTGTTTCCGATGCGACAGCCGATAAAGAAGCAGAGGTAGAGGACGAGTGGATGGCAGGGCTTTCTAAGAAGGAGAAGAAGAAGTTGAAGAAAACGGGCCTCGCCGCTGCGGCTCTTGAAGCTGCTGCAGGTGCTGTTGGAGCCAGCGCATTGATGGAGAAATCTCATGACGATGCACCGGAGCCAGAGCTAGCGCGGGAAATCAAGGAGGTTGAGCCCGCATTTGACTCAGCTCCCGCCAAGAGCGAGCCCGAAGCAGACGAGGTTTTCACAAAACCCATGTCTAAGAAGGACAAGAAGAAGGCCAAGAAACTTGGCGTTTTGACGCCTGACTTGGGCGAGCCTGCGCCAACGATAGAGGAGTCGCTTCCGGAGCCGACTGTTCAAGAAGCAGCTCCCGATTTTCCTTCCTCCAAGCCAGTCAAGTCATCGTGGGCGGAAGAGGTGAAGAATGACGATTGGCCGCCTGCTGCCGAGGAGCAGACAGTTGAGGCAGCCCGCGAACCTGCCGACGACACCGGGTTTGAGGCAGCCCCAATCTCGAGGAAGAAGTCAAAGAAGGATAAGAAGCGCAAATCTGGACTCGACTTCGCCAGCCCTCCTCCTGAATCAGCTGCCGAATCAGATGCTGCCGCTGTGCCTGCTGAAGAACCGCTCGTGCCAGAGCCTGCTCCCGAGATTCGTACAGCTGCCGAGACCGAAACGCCAACACCTGAGGAGGATGAGTGGGCTGTACCGATGAAGAAGGGCAAGAAGGACAAGAAATCCAAGCGCCAAAGTACTCTGGACGTGGAGCCCGCGCCCATTCCAACCGAGGAACTTGCTGCGGCCGCACCGGATGCTTTCCCCGAACCCGAAACCATTCAACGTGCCCCTGCACAAGAGCAGACTCGTGATCTTGCAGCTGAGGAGGCTGCTCCCGAGTCTGCTCCTGGTGAAGCTGCTGCTGAGGATATGTGGGCCGTGCCTTCGAAAAAGAAAGGTAAAAAGGGCAAGAAAGACAAGTCCATCTCCTTGACTGAATTTGAAGATGCTGGGGAAAAGCCAACGCCTGAGCCCGAGGTCATCGAAGAGAAGCCCACCCCCCAGCCTCTTGAGGAAGCCGTTGCCGAAGCTACAGAAACGGTTGAGGATGAATGGGCTATGTCTATAAAGAAGAAGGGTAAAAAGGGCAAGAAGGACAAGTTTGCCGCGTTAGCTGAGCCTGATGCTGTAATGGAGACGCCGACGCCACAGCTCGAAGTCACCCAGGAGAAGCTAGCGCCCAAGCCTGGAGCCTCCTGGGAGAGACTTGCTTCGGACCCTGTCGAGGAGGAAATTGCCACGCCTGCTGCCGAGCCGTTGCCTCCAACGGCACCCGAAGTGGTAGATGATGAGTGGGCCATGCCCACGAAGAAGAAGGGCAAGAAGGGCAAGAAGGATAAGTCTATTTCTTTAGCGGAGATTGAAGCCGTCGAGGAGAAGGCCGCCGTTGAGCCGGTTGAGGAAGTCATCGCCGCGCCTGTTGCGGAGCCAGAGTCAGCAACGGCCCCCGTAGTGGCTGAAGACGAATGGGCTATGCCTACGAAAAAGAAGGGCAAAAAGGACAAGAAGAGCAAATCCATTTCCCTTGCCGAATTTGAGGATACTGGGGATCAGACGGTTCCCGAGCCAGTCGCAGAAAGTTTTCCTGTGGTGACTCAAGAGGAACCGGAGCCGACAGCAGAAGATGAGTGGGCTACACCAGTCAAGAAAGGCAAGGGAAAGAAATCCAAGAAGATGCCCTTGTCAACTTGGGAGGACTCGATTGGCGAACCGTCAACTAAAGAAGCGCCGATCGAGACCGATGTCCCTGAACCGGAGTCCATTACCGACAATACAGTCGCCCTTATTGAAGAGCCTGCTGCCATATCTGACGCCGAAGCAGTAGGCGAAGATAGCTGGTCTGTGCCAGTCAAAAAGAAGTCAAAGAAAGACAAGAAGCGCCAGTCAACCCAGGAAAGCACTGCAGAGGCCAAGGCGACTGCGACATCCGGCAACGATATACGGGACAACGATACATCCTTCCTGACCCAGACCTCGAAACGAGATGATACGACTACGACAGGTGATGAGAAGCAAGAGAGGCGATTTGATGAAGCGGTTAGTGTTGGTGAAGTCGAAAGAGACGATTTACCCGAAGTTGAAATGACAAGGTCTGTTGACGATAAGTTCAGCAGCTCTGATAGCAAGATGACGACGGAACGCTCCGGATCAACTGGTGGAGGCAAGGGAAAGGCTAGTCGCGACTCACTCGAGGCTGTGGGTGCGGCCGCTGCACTGAGTGGTGGTGTAGCTGCTCTGGCACAGATGTATGGAGGGGGAAAGAAGAAGAAGGGTAAGAAGGGCAAGATTGTGGACAAGAGACAGCCACAGGATGATGACCTGTTTGACGACCCTGCCGTATGGGAGGGACCAGACAAGAAGAATATTGTAGAAGAATCGAGAGACGAGACAGGAGACGATGGAGTCGACGAGTTCTGGGGTCCCAGCCGACCGGACCCTGGCCTTAGCATGACACCACACACTCCCGCCAGCACCAGCTTCACAGAGTCTGGCGACGAATGGAAAGAAACTGCCAGGCAAGGAGTGTCGGTGAATGACGAGTTTGTCGAGAGTCCTATTCTAGGGCACGGTGAATCCTCGTTGCCACGGTCTACCCCTAGTGGGCTACTTCGTCGAGATTCTAGGTTGGAGGAGCCGGCAGGAGGACTATTTGAAGAAGCACCGCGCGACGTTTCGTCGCGACAACTTTACTCGGAACCGAACGAGCTACGATCTTCACCTACGAGAGGACTGCCTGCAGTCCAGGAGCTGCCTGAAGCTGAGAAGGCGGCCGCGACCGGCGAACTCTGGTCAGCTGAGCGAGAGAACCGCGATAGCGGGTTCATTCCAGACTCTCCTCAGCGACGCAGAAGCCCGAGCTTGGTGGACGAGAAACTTCGGGACAGTGGTGTGGACAGCGGCGATTGGCGAGAGCCGGCGCACATGCAGACACCAGAGGCGCACAGTCGGGCTGTCGAGAGACGACTTGGGCCCTCACCTTTGAACACACCGGTGCTGCATGAGCCGTCTCGGGACGACAACACGACGCCGATTGCCGACCCTGAGAAGAAGTTGCGCCGATCAAAGAAAGACTACGGTGGGCTCGCGACAGTAGCAGCGGGCGCGACTGCGCTGACTGCTGGAGCCGCAGCCGCCCATCGCGATACGGCGCGCGGCAATGAAAGACGCGCCGTCTCAGATTCGCAGGCAGCGCCCAGCGCCGGATCGGCCGAAGGATCGGGACGGGCTGAATCTAGCTTGGCACGGCGATCTGTGTCCAACACAAGTTTGTCCCGCCAACGCACACCTGAGCCGCTAAAGCTGCGGCCTGAAAGCCCAGGCAGCATCTCAGGCCTCCGCTCCACAGCCACAGCCACGCCGCCACCTCTGCGGCGGGTCGACAAGCGCATGAGCGGAGACCTTAGAGCTCTTCGTCAACAAAACAACTCGACGCCGCCCGTTGCCAACGAGGCTCGTGTCCGTACAAAGGACATGGCCGATGTATACGTGAGTGTCTCTTGATGCGCGGGATACGTTTCCTATTTTTTTTTTTGAGATGCGGCACTTTTGACAGTTTTTGCGTCTTTTTTTTTGTTGGTTCTTTCATTTTGTCATTTTGCCTTGGGCTCATTCCCAGCCACCCCGTACCACCACCACCACCAAACTTGCGACAGCGGGCCGTGCAACACTGTACTGACATTGTCTATTATAGGATGGATTTGGCGAGGGTCGCCTCGGCTCGCCTCGGTCTCCGACCAGACCGCATAGCATGCGCCGCCGCCAAAGCATGCAAGTTCTCGAGCTTGAGTCTCGAGTCGAGCAGCTCCTCGCTGAGAACCGACTGTTGACAGAAGCCCGACAACACGCTGAACAAAATGTCAATCGTGGCGCCACGTCGCTCCTTTCCGAACGCGACGCCGAAATCGATGCGCTGAAGCAGTCGCTGCAATATCTCCAAAACGAAGTAAATCGCCTGACCGAGGTCAACGACGGCCTGACCAGCGCCAACGCCGAGCTTGCCAACAAGGACAACGACCGCTATGCCGGCATGGCAGTGCACGGCGATGGCACCCGCAGTCTCGAAGGCCCCGACGGCCAGACACTAGAAGAAAAGGATGCCGAGATTGCAAATCTGCGCGACCAGCTCGAAGCTGCCAAGGAACAAGTTCGCGAGATGCAGCGCCAGATTCTCGCCTCCAAGGCTGGCGACTCTGACTTTCTCAACATCAGGGACGAAGACTACTTTGACACCCGCTGCCAACAGCTCTGCTCCCATGTGCAGCAATGGGTCCTGCGCTTCTCCAAGTTTTCCGATATGCGCGCCTGCCGCCTGACGAGTGAGATTAATGACGAAAAGACCATTGACCGCCTCGACAATGCCGTCCTCGACGGCTCCGATGTCGACATTTATCTCAACGACCGAGTCAAGCGACGCGACATCTTCATGTCCATGACGATGAGCATGATTTGGGAGTTTGTCTTTACCCGCTACCTGTTTGGCATGGACCGCGAGCAGCGCCAGAAGCTCAAGTCTCTCGAGAAGCTCCTGACAGAAGTTGGTCCTCAGAATGCCGTCCGCCAGTGGCGCGCGGTCACGCTGACGCTCCTCGCCAAGCGCGCCAGCTTCCAGGAGCAGCGCGAGCTCGACACTGAAGCCGTGGTGCAGGCCATCTTCCAGACGCTCTGCAAGATTCTGCCCCCGCCGAGCAACCTGGAGAATCAGATCCAGTCGCAGCTTCGCCGTGTCATGCGCGAGGCCGTCGACCTGTCCGTCATCATGCGCACGCAGCGCGCTGAATACATGATGCTGCCGCCGCTGCAGCCCGAATACGATGCAGACGGCGAGCTCGCGGCCACGGTGCAGTTCAATGCGTCGATGATGAATGATCGCAGCGCGCACAAGGACCGGACCAATGAGGAACTCGAGGCCGACAACTCGATTGTGCGCATTGTACTCTTTCCCTTGGTCGTCAAGAAGGGCGACGACACGGGTCTCGGCGATGACGAGATTGTCGTCTGCCCCGCGCAGGTGCTCATTGCGCGCGAAGGTGGCAGACGCCATGTGACGCCCTCGAGCGATGCCGGCGGGGCCTCGCTCCTCGGTGCTCCCAGCCGCCTCAGCGTGGTGACGGATGCCATGCTCAGCCAGCCCGATGCTCAATATTTCGAAGGTGGCATCTAGACCAAGAGAGGATGTCTGCAATCCCCTCGTCCAACACCTCAAGTCTCTGGAGCCAGTCTTTTCATGTCTCCTCTTCTTCTCGTTTTCGAAATTTTTTAGAATGTTATTATTACATACGATATATGGACAGTCGGGGTGGGAGAAGAATACCACGGGTTGGCTTTTTTTTTGCGCTTACATGGGATGTATATGCCACAAAACAACTTTTATTGCATATAAAGAAAGATGGAAATGAGTGGTTCGGTATATACAATACGGCACGGAAATGGAGACGAAAATGCGTCTTTTTTTGTTTATTTGGGCGGATGTACATTTCCAGAATGTTCTTGGTGGATTTTCCAAGCGATGCCTGGCTTTTTTTGGTTTCTTTTTGCATCCTTGCCTTTTCTTTTGGACTTGCCCCTGCTTCTTCTCCTCTCCCACGTCGCCTTCTACGGAAGATGGAGAAAGAGCCTTGGACGGAAGGTTCTTTTCCTTTTTCTTTCTTGTGTGGCTTATGAAATGCTGGGAGAGGGGAGGGATGCTCGGGGAGAAGAACATTTTGTGTATTACGATTGTTATTTAACTGCGCAACCTTATTTACGAGCTTTTTGATTTAATTCCTTTCTTTGAATTGGAAAGTATGTTCATAGCTTTATGCATCTATATACAATGACTATTGCGTTGCTTTTTGAAAAACATGTGCGACATTGCCTGCGTGACACATGTCTGGTATCATATAGTAGCTTCCTCATAGCATTCACCATTTCGTTTACTCTTGCATGGATATCCATCTCGCTGAAGTCACTGGAAGCGGTTCGATTGACTCGAATTGTGGTCGCACTCTGCATCGTTCTGTGATGTGTTCCGAAGACGCGACATGTCAAACGAGTCTGGACCTGCCAAACGACTCCTCGCCTTCCCAGCGTTCTGGGTAGTGGCACCACGTATCAAATGCCGCCATCCCTCCAGATGCTTCTGCATCTCCTGCGCGGCCTCTGGGCTCACCTGATCGTGGACCAGTTGGGTTGCCCACTGCAAATGTCTTTCACGGCCCCAGCGTCCCGTGTCGAGATCCAGCGTGACGGCCGCAACGACGTTGCGCAAAACAGTCGGGGAGACGTGACCGGTGAGCGCCATTTGGTAGGCAACAGCTCGCCGTGCGCGCCGCATGCGCTGGCTCCTGCTGAGGGTCGAGCTCGAGCCATATTTGTCGCTGAGAAAATCAATTAGTTCCATCTTGGACTCGACGGTGCCCCCATCAGCCTTGATGGCGCGCCAGGCATACGATTCGGCCCTGGGATATGCCATGAACTTCTCGAAATGCTCCTCCTCGGTCCCGGATAAGCCGGTACCGAGCAGCTGACTGCCCTGCTTAGTATCGTTCGCAGCGATGCGGAGCGCAATGGCAATGTCGAGTTTTCCACTGGCATTGGCCACTGCGTGAAGCAGCTCGGCGCATGCTGTCTCTGCGTGAGAAGCGATCAGACCCTCAATGAGATGCCAGGTCTCGCCAATTTCGGCAAGGAAGTTGCATAAGGAAGCTATTGCGTTTTCTTGACGCTCCGTTGCCGAGAGTGTCTCTGCGAGCATCGTCCATCTTTGCGGCAAGCAATCATGGTAACTCGAGCCGGCGACCTGCCTATGGGCATCCTTCAAGAGGGTCCCGCTGCTGTGCAGGTGAGCGACGGCCAGCTGCCATACTCGATAGCCGCTATGATCCATGCTCCCTCCGGAGCTCTTATTATATATCTGGGTGAATTGCTTGCCACTTAAACATGGATCATATGCCTGAATGAGAAGCCAAGCAAAGGTCGTCCTCATTCTAGTGTCTGCATCGCACCGTGCATTCCAAACAAGCTTGTTCATTCTGGCGAACAATGAAAGTCGTTGGCTCTCGCCAAGCTGGCCGACGGCGCTTCCAATCTTGGAACAGCACCATAGCCACGCGGGGTTGCGATGGTCTCGTGTCGCCTGCGATTGGATAAAGGTTTTGACGTATGTGAAAAGCGTGTCGTCTGAAATTTTGGCCTTTGCAGAGGCCGGCATAGCAGTGATCAACTTATTGAAGCAGCTCACATCGTGGAAACGACCATTGATGGCAGCGACAAAATTGAACATGGCTGTCCACATCTCGTCCGGTACAGCATCGGGTCTGCTTATTTGCGTAGCTTCCAAGGCTTCAGCAACGGATGATCGAATCATGGCGAACATTTTGCCGCCGACTCGCATGTCCGAAATGGCCTGACGGGATGCGGAGTCGAAAGGCTCCAACGCAACCAACATGTCCTCTGTGCATATCTGCCCCATCAGGATTCTCTGTTGTATTGTGACGCAGAAAGACTGGCATACTTCCCGCGCAGTGCTCGCGTCGCTGGCAGCAAGAGACGAGATGCTGAGTCGTAGATCTTCTATGGTTGTCGAGAAGCTTGGGTATTCATCAATGTCTTTTGGAGGCAGTATGAATGGCTTGTCGGCGTCCGACATCTCCAGCCATTTCAAAAATCGATTCCATATATTCGGTATTGATATCTGACGTGATCGTATTTGGCGTTCTTCGGTGGTGGTAGGCGCATGCCATTGCCATGTCGCGTTCGAAAGAACTTCGATATGCCAGGATGGCGCAGGGTGAGCATGAGGGTGCATTGCGCCGGTGAGAGTCCGCTTCCCAAGTCGGCGGCTGCTTTCTAGTGGGCCTCGATACGACATTATATGGCGGCGTTGAGGCGTAATGCGTCTTGGGTGTCGTTCTATCGCACGCCGAAATGTCTTGTCCGTGGTCGGGATGCGATGACCGCCGGCCGCCATCCAGACGGCGCGCCCGCATGGCGCGTGGTATTGCGCCACCATTGGATCAGGTTATGCCGGATCCTAACCCATTGGTATGGTTGGTGGGCTTTAACAGTCGAAGTGGTCGCAATCAGATGGTTTGGTTGATGCTGTCTGTGACAGAGCTCAAGGACGTTGCTTGCGAGCTTCCACGGTGGAAATGGTGGTGGAGCCTGCGGCATGGTCGGTAGAAAGTTCTTCCGGCTGACTTGGTAATCTCCGTTTACGAGTAGAACAAGTCATTTTTGTCAAATATTTGCCAGAATATATGGTGAGTAATTGTAAATGAAGGTCTAGTCAAATGATATCAATTCAATCAAGTCTTAAACTATCTTTTGTCTTGGCTCGGGCTCTGCGCCGAGGTTGGCGCCTTTGCCATCTGGGGTTGAGCTGCGTGATCTTACAGTGACCGTTCTCCTAGTCCAAGTTTCGAACCTTCAGTCGTGAGACCACAAGCCTGCGCATCTATTCGGTGCTCATGCCATCGAAATCATGGCATAGATGAAGCGCCTCCCGCTCACAGGTCTCCAAAATGTATCAGCCTGCTCCACCTCGCCCCAAGAAGACAAACATCACTCGCACGCGAACGGGCTGCTTGGACTGCCGAAGACGGCGAGTAAAGGTAGCACCATGCATATCAGTCCACACAATACGCAATCACACTAATTATGCACTGCTAGTGTGATGAGAGGAAGCCTGTATGCGGCCGCTGTGAGCGATTAGGGGGCGAATGCAATCAGGACAAAGGGTTCAGATTTTGTCAGGTTTACTATCACGGTGTTGCTGAGAAGCCGGCCAACGATCGTGAAAAGATACGACGAGGGGTAGATGTGAAGCGTACCACGGCGTGTCGAAGCCCCGAAGACGGTTTGATTTCATCACCAGACGCCGCAGCGAGCGAACATGTCGCTGTAGTACACAGGGCAGGCCAGATGCAACCAGGGCCATTGACTGTGGCCATACCGCAAAGTCTCCTGCCACAGGCTAATCCTGCGGACGCTATCCGGTTCTATTCCACGGCGTGGGACGTGCGCTGTATTCCTCACCTCGCTTCCGTATTGTGCACAGACAATTCCTCCCCTTTGAGCTCGTCACCTCTCTTCGCACACATGATGGCTGCCGTGTCCGCAAGCCATCTCAGCCGGACGTCGCCTCAACCAAGGCTGCTCATGCCCACGAGCAGCACGCATCAGCAGCGCTTTCGACCAAACCCAGCACACGAGTCCATCAGCCAGGAATTCTACGGCTCCGCCATGAGGAAGATGGCGCAGTGGAGCGAGCAAGACTTTGGTGCCCGTCCGATCCTCGGCCTGGCCGTTCTCACTCTTTTCTGCCTGGTCGAATCTTCTATGGGCTCATTTCAAAACTTTGGACTGCACTATGATGGCGCGACGAAGCTCGTTAAGCATTATGCGACGAGTGCCCTCGCTCAGGATGCCCAGGCGTGCGCGCTGCTGGGACCCCTTGTCGAGGTTCGGATGCAAATGTGGTGGCGCAGGGTGTACTTTGGCACGCCCGACTTTCACAGACACCGACCAAAAGTATCGCTCGACCCCGTGTTCAGAAATTTGGCATCATTTGAGACTCGGCGGACGTCGATCCTTTTGACCCTATGCGAGTCCCATCGCATTAATAATGCAGCCATCATTGCACATTGGGACCACTCCCCCGACAGTGCTGTAGGGGCAAAGGACGCGCAGCCGAGAATCGAATCGTTTGAAGGAACAATCAAAGGCGAGAAAGAGTTGCTTGATTCTTGGTGCCAACCCTATCCCTTTTCTGGCGGCATTGAAGACGTGCAAGCCACGTTCTATGCGGCATCAGCAACGCTCCAAGTGCGTCCGCTGCACATGACCTCTCACACCGAAGCCATGGACTTGGCTTACTATATTGCGTCGCGAGTGCTTCAATCTCCTGGCCCGCTGGATAGCTTGACGCTCAACAGCTTTGAGCAGATACGTCACGCGTACACCGAAGTGGAGTCCTGGATTCGCCTTCTCTTGCGTGTCGTGGCTGGAATGGACTGGACAGACTGTGTTCGCTACAACATGTACACGATTGGCATCACGGGCGTGCTGCTCGCCTGCCTACTGCGCTCTCAAGATCCCCGCATTGGGCTATGGTGCGAGACCTGGTTGCAGGGCTGCTTAGATGGCAGCAGCTTTGAGGAGGGAAGCTTCCCGGCCTTCCAGACGATGAGTATCATACGTCTTATCAACAAAGAACGCAGCCAGGGACGCGACGTGTTTGGTCTTTTTCAGACTGTTGAAGACGGCGGTGGATCGGGGAAATTCGGCTCGTATCAAAGCCAGGCCCTGTCGTCCTTGCTCTTGTACAGCAGGTGTAGGGCAACAGGGCAGCTGTTCTCACATTGTGTCTCTATCTGAAGTGTTGATAACCTAATTACCACCCACTTGCTCTGCACCACACGTCGATAATCTGTGTTTCTGTGCCAGCTATATCCGAGTCTACAACCAAGTACCATCCATAGAGCGCACCTGTGATACAGGCGTGATTGGGGTAAATTCTGATGCTCTGGCCAACGGAAAGGGGCAGCGGCTCAGCATCATTGCCAGTGGCGTCATAGTCCCATGCAACGATAGAATGCTCTTGGCTGACTCGGCTTACAATGAGTTGCCGGCCAGCTACGACCTCTGGCGCAAAGGCCGACTGATCGACTACACCCCATCCCTTGTACGCCGCGCAAGGTTCGCGTCCGAGGCCGAGGACACCAACGGAAACAAGTGCCTCTGGCTGTGCCCTCTCGCCATTGTTGTACACGCTGCATACTTCGGAGATGACAGAGATGGCAATCTCGTCTTCATAAGCTCCGAGTTTGGACCTGGACTTGGTCGCGAGCTGCTGTACATCGAGAATGGAGTAGACACCCGCGTGCAATTCTAAGCTTGTTTGAATACCGGATGGTCTGTCGTCTGCGACGGCTTGCATTGCGGCGCGAAGTGGCTCGGCAGCTGGCGACAGCTCGCCGCCTTCTGAGACGAGGTTCTCAACAGACGACACTTGAGGAGAGGCCCCGACGCTAATGACAAAGGTCCTGTCTTTTCGGAAGAATTGTGTATTTTTGGTCACAGCATCCATGCAGCCAGTAATCTCCCCCTCAAGGTTCGCCATGGCCTGAGCAGGAGTAGAATCATTGTAGCTGAGACTGCTGTGAGAGTACAGGCCGATGAAGTTGGCTGTGCCCTGCACGTCCAAGGTGACAAGCCGCAGAAGAAGCCCGTCCTTGTTTATGCCCCATGGAGGAAGGCCCGCGCGGTGGTAACCAGTGTCGACTTTGACGTAGACGCCAGCGGGGAACCCAGCCTCGTCATGGAAACGAGACAAAAGCTTGAGCTGGTCTGCATGGTCCACCAAAACGGAAAGACTTCCCGCGCCCAGCTTCTTGCCGACTGCAGCCAGGCGACTGACCTGAGATTGGGACAAGGGAATGCCATACAAGACGTTTACCTGACGTCCCTGGTGTTGATACTCTGTCATGAGTGGAAGCAGATGTTCGATTTCGGCAATCGTTGAGACGACGAGTTTAACAGTTTTGGATTCCCCGGCTTGCAGCCTGGTACCTTCTCGAGTCTGCGGTGCCGCAGGTTAATTATAAGCCCAATAAGTAGTCTTGTTCAGCTCGCTGTTGTGCTTACTTTGTGTGTTTTGACGTGCGCCCGAAAGCCGACGCCCAGAGCTTCGGCCGCGGCTGAGAGCGACTGACAGTGACGACGCATCTTGGCCTGATCAAGCACCAAAGCAGGTTTGGGTACATTGTAAATATTCTTGCCAATATAAAACTGGCGCAAGCTCTCCTGGCTCGGATTCAGTCTCTGTGGAATAGACATGTTGCGTGATGTGGGGGAGGGAGAAGCGGTTGGCAGAGGTGGCTCAGGGAGCCTTCATAAAGGGTCTCGCTTTCGGTATAAATACACATCCTCGTCCTCAATGGAAACCCTCATTGGGAATGCCGATGAGCTCCGGACGACACCGATATCGTCGGTCGACTTACACGGGCCAAAAACGGCGCTATACCCAATGGAGTGCGCGAGAACGACGAGGCGGCAAGGCCGGTGGGGACCGTGAATAGATCAACCAGTGATGATACAACTCGAAAGGGATGTCCAGAGCTGCGTATGCGTGAGAAGGGCAGGCTCGGAGGGTTCCTAGAAGAAGAAGTGCACATGATTAGGATCCCGACGCTAGCTTTCCAGATATATAATCTGGCTTTGGCCATGGATGCTGCTCAAATCAACGTGCTGCGCTGCAAGTTCTCCGCTCATTTACAGCATACTCAAGTCTCCAAGTAACTTTTAGCAAAGTCATGGCATCTACATCTAGCAGCACGTCCGGCGTCAGCTGGCGTCCCAAAGCCGTCATCTTTGATCTCTTGACAGCTCTGCTCGACTCCTGGACTCTATGGAACGCCTCGACGCCGTCAGGCACAGAGGAGGAGGGCCGCCGGTGGCGCGCCCGTTACCTCGAGATTACCTTTCGTCAGGGAGCATATGCGCCGTACGAAAGCCTTGTGAAGCAAGCCGCCGCTGAAGCTGGCGTAGCTGCGTCGGCGCCAGATGCCTTGCTGAGCAACTGGTCCAGCCTGCAAGCTTGGCCAGAAGCATTTGACGTACTGCGGCGACTCAAGGTGCATGGCTACAAGCTCGGCGTCGTCACGAATTGTTCCAAGGCGCTGGGCGACATTGCAGCCGTTTGTGCGGCCACGTCGGCGACGGGCGAGCAGCTCGCCTTTGACGCCGTCATGACAGCCGAGGAGAGCGGCTTTTACAAGCCTGTCAAGCAGGCGTATGACGCGATTCTGGAGGCCATGGGTGTCAGTGCCGACGAGGCACTGTTTGTAGCGGGCAGCGCGGGCGATGTTCAAGGCGCAACAGACGCGGGCATGAATGTCGTTTGGCACAACCATGTTGGACTTGCGGCAAAGGGAAGCGCGGTGCCGTTGCGAGAGAGCAAGTCTCTGGACGACGCATTGAAGGGGTTCATCTAACCAGTCGCTGTGATTTGGTTTGTCGTGCACCTGCCGTCCTATGGTTATGCTAATGAGGGGCTGCCTCTCGGATATGGCGAGTGGCTGTTTGAAATGGCACTTGCGTCTGCATGGCCTTGAGCTTGCGCCTGCATGGCGCTGAACTTGCATCTGCACGGCGTTGATGGCGCTGAACTTGCATCTGCACGGCGTTGATTGAAAGGGCCACATGTCGCGCTGCGTCATGGAGGATGGCAAATTGGCCGATAGGGATGAGCGTGAAGATTAAAACCACGAAGGGCCTGAGCAACTGGGGTGCGTAGTAGGATGCTGCAAGAGGAATAGCATGCTGAGAAGGTGGGAGGAGTGGAGGCTGCGGCAGTAAATGCTCAGGGGAAGGACAGGACGAGTGCTAAACACCGATTCGCTTGTACTTTATCAATACAGTCTAGATAATTCCTAGGTATCTGTCAACTTCGCTCCAAATCGAATTTTCGTTATTTCAAATGAATTCTTGCCATCTTCCTTGCAGTGCTATGGCCGTCACGTTGATGAGCCCCCCTACTAACGTTATCTGTAGCCTGTAGTTACCTACTAAGGTACGGTAGCTTTGTATCAGCCACTGTAGACGCGAGCTGGAAAGCCCCATTCAGGCCGGCATTAGCGCCTGGTTAGCGGCCTTGCAGCGCGCACTGCCCTCGGAAATTGCAGGCTGCCCTGCCTCTACTAGCCTGGCTTCACCCACGCCGCCATGACCCCAGACATGTGCGATACCTAGGCATAAACAAAACAATCCAGCCTGGCCTCTCGTCCGAGCATTACCCCCTCTTGAAACCCAGGCGCTACTCGGGTACCTGATTGCTGGTTCATGGGCTGGTCACTGTCCTTTGCTCTTCAGAAGGTTGCTGCACGTGCCATCGTTTGATCCAACTTCGCATCCCGTCGTTGCGACCATGGTAGATAGCACCTAAAGCTACTTCGACATTGGCACTACCACGTCCCCAGACCCGTCAACTGCCTGTGCGGTTGCGACATCTACTTCACGTCAACATTCCCTTTGTCTGACCACCATTCAAACATACTCCATGGCCGCTCAAGGCGTCTAACATAACGCTGTATCTCCTCTGTCTCGCTTCACCCTAACAAAGCTACGCTTCCATGGATCCTGTCATCTACCAAGAGTCGCCCCTGGCGGACTATCTCAAGGGTCAGTGCAAATCGGCTGCCCCGCGGCTTGCCGCTCTGCATGCGATTGCTCTTGGAGACTTCGCCAACTAACCATCTTCTAGATGAGGACGATGAGTCTCACGAGGGCTGGGCCGAGGCCGACAGCCAATCCGAGCGACCAGCTTCGGTCCTGTCCGACACCTCGCCATCTGCAAGCCCATCGCAATTTGCGCCCACCGGAAGACCTGTTGTGAAGCAGCGATTCAGAAACAAGGCACTTGCTCCTTTGCGGACCAGCAATGGGGCCCTGACGCCGCTGCGCGCGTTGCGACGCAACTACTCGGTAAGACTTGGCCTCTGCCTCCTCTGCCTCCACCACCAGTCTAACATCTGGATTCTAGGCGGCAGTTGCAGCCAGCATAGATAGAGCCGACAACGAAAAATTCCTGGAGCAGTTTCGATACATAATAATAGCGTCTCAGCTGCTGAGTGGACATACGGTTGCGGCTCGGCGACACGCCGGCGCCGAAGCTCTCGGCGCAGTAGCCGACAGCGATCAGTCGCTCCTGTCAAACGAGGGGATCATTGCGTCGATACTGGGTGCCCTGGCCATTGCCGTGGTTCTTAGTTGGATTTTTGGGCACAAGAAAGATTCTTACGTCACCAAAAAGCGCCTTGTTTTCCTAGTAGTCTTACTTGCCGCGTCTGGTGCGCTTGGGCAGGTCTATGTTCGCCGTCAATGGCTCCGATATCGCAGGGAACAGTCTTTATCCGAGCTGAGCGGGTTCATTATCAACTCGCACGAATTTGACAGTGCTGTGGAGGCTACGCTGGCTCTGGTCCAAGAAGTCGAGCTGGTCTCGCGAGGATACAGAATGTACGAGCATTACCCGCGTGCAGTCAAAGAAGAACAAGCTAACATCCCAAGCAGCAGCGCGCCACTACCACCAGTTAGCCGCATCGAAGACCGGTCACAAAGCCGAAGATGCGTTCGTTTGAGAAGAATCTTGAAAGGACGCCTAGCCGAGGTGCTGGAGCAGTACGACCGATTGGCTACGACTATTCAAGGCTTCTCTGAGCAAACCGAACTTGAAAGGTACTACGACATGTACGACATTAGCGACTTTGACATTCAGGATGCTCGTCAAGGCTACAACGAGAACGAGTTTGAAGACTCGGAGTCGTTACGCACCCTAAAAATCTTGGCCGCTCGATTCTACACTGAGCGCAAGATGCTCCTTTGTGCCATGTTGGCCCTAGACGCCAGCGGAGAGAAAGCCGACTTGCTGCGCTGGACTGCAGCGGTAGAAGCGTTACAGGAACTGAACAAGACGACAAAGGCCGCGTATAAGAAGATCCAAGATATTCTTAGCGAAGAGCAGTGTGAGTACTATTCACGTGAGGACGGCATGCACCCGGACTAACCTTTTGAAGCGTTTCCCGTTTCGCCAACACCAAAAATTCCCCTTACTCCAGGTCGAGAACGCTGGCGCGCACAGTTACGGAAGCTCGGTTCACTTTCCACTGGTATCCGCGGCTTGCAGGCCAAGCTGCACCTGCTGCGGGAGGAATCAGACAGGGCTCTTGACGACTCGAGCGACATTTCAGAAATGGGGCCAAACCTGATGGCTCAATATGATTCGATCGGCGTGGATCTGAAAGAACTGATGGCGGCATGGGAGGAGGGCAAGAACGCGCTGGCGGTCGGTATCGATAGGAATGAGAAACGACTGTCGTCGATGAGCACTCTGCTGTCGCCGCGCAGCTCCATGAGCGGCGTCACAGTTGCGGAAGACGGCAATGCAGCGGACGCGTTCAAAGCTCTGACGGGCGAATCGCCCACACGCTCAGAAAAGGGGTCGCCTGTGGTAGATGCCGAGGTGTTTGAGGCTGTAGCCATGCCGCGGCCCCGGAGCATGCTCACCAGAGAGGAGCGCCTGGTCAAGATGAAGGAAGACCGCGAACAAAGAGCCGAGGCCCGTCAGCAAATGGATGCCACAAGAGGCATGCTGCGCGAGCTCGAGACTGTCATCAATCTTCGTCCCAAGAATCGTCACAGCACTCCTGTGGAGAAGGCATCGAACCGTGTTGTGTCAATGTAAGCTCTGCCACGGCTTCTTTTTCTTTCTACGTTCGCTCTATATATTCGACTTTTTTCTGAGGAAACATACTTTGATCAATATTTTTTTTACCGTTACGGCGTCGAGGGGGTTGGCTCTTCATTTCAAACTAAAGTATAGAAGATACTGGCGTGGCAGTGTCAAGCCAGTCGGGTTTATGGCGCAAATTGCTGAGGTCTTTTTGTTTTGTTTTTCTTACTACTCGAACTCCCTGTCAGGCTTCGTGCCGGCTGTCGGCTTGACGGTACAGCACCAGCAGGTCGACTCGGTAGATATACCAATAGTACAGAATGGATTAGCCAGACAGGATATAAGGAAGCTATCCAGGCATTGAATTTTAATTATTATTTTTTTTTAAATTAGTGGTGCTATGCTGAGACCACGCGCCTGGGAGAGTCGTAAAAGACTACATTTCGTTTTGTCAATTGAGAGAATCAACCAAGGATTGAATTGTTGAGACTATTTCACACCGGTTACATTGGAACTTGTCACAAGGGCGCCACCACCCTTTAGAGCGATGCCCCGCGGCGCGTTGAATTGGCGTACTCTGTAGGCCAAATGGCACCCCGCTGCGACGCGTCTCGATTACCCACCAGAGCTCGCGCGTGTTAAGTGCCTGCTTCAGCGCTGGGCACTTTTTACACCCTCTTCTTCTTCCTTCTCCTCCTCAATCACCGTTTGTCCTAAACCTGCTCTTCGTTTCTGCACGCGTGCTGCATCTTCCACATTTTTTTCAACATCTCTTTACATATTCACAACTCCCAGTCACATAATCCAGTTAGTCGACTTCGCCACCGCCCTCTTGCGCAGACTGCCGCGTGAACGCTTGCATCGCGACAATCAAACCGAGCAAGTCCATACTGACGCGAATTGTTGTTAGAAATGTTGGAGGCACGACTCGAACAAGCTAGTATCCTCAAGAAGGTAATTGAATCTTGCTCCTACGCGAGCTCTCCGCCCGACCACACCTGCCGCCCAAGCCTGCGACTTGCTAACCCCCGCACGCGTGCCATGTAGGTCGTGGACGCCATCAAGGACCTTGTGCAGGACTGCAACTTTGACTGCAATGACTCGGGCATCGCGCTGCAAGCCATGGACAACTCGCACGTGGCGCTGGTGTCGATGATGCTCAAGGCCGAGGGGTTCTCGCCGTTTCGGTGCGACCGCAACATTGCGCTGGGCGTCAACCTGACGTCGCTGACCAAGGTGCTGCGCGCGGCGCAAAACGAGGACATCCTGACGCTCAAGGCCGAGGACGCGCCCGACGTGCTCAACATTGTGTTTGAAAGCAGCGAGAACGACCGCATCAGCGAGTACGACCTCAAGCTCATGGACATTGACCAGGAGCACCTGGGCATCCCCGAGACCGAGTACGCGGCCACCATCTCGATGCCGTCGGCCGAGTTTCGCCGCATCTGCACCGACCTCTCGGCCATGTCCGAGTCGGTGGGTATCGAGGCGAGCAAGGACGGCGTCAAATTTTCCTGCAACGGCGACATTGGCAACGGCGCCGTGACGCTCCGCAGCCACACCAACGTCGAGAAGCCCGACCTCAATGTCGACATTGAGCTGACGGAGCCCGTGTCGCTGACTTTTTCGCTCAAGTACCTGGTCAACTTTTGCAAGGCCGCCGGCCTGTCAGGCCAGGTCAAGATTTGCCTGTCGAGCGAGGTGCCTCTGCTTGTCGAGTACAACCTGTCAGGCAGCAGCTACCTCCGTTTCTATCTGGCTCCCAAGGTGAGATCTATGCCTGGTTCCGAGCACATGGCTTTTTGTTTGCTAATTCGCTGGCGCTATAGATTGGTGATGAGGAGTAAAGATAGTGATTGGAATAGAAAAGACACCAAAAACACAAACACCGTACGAGGTTACGATATAGGCGTTGGGTATGGTATCATCGCGAGATGCGCGTCGGCAGGGAGGGTACCTTGGTTTGGGAACATGCACACTACTGGCTAGAACCAAAAGATGAGCTGCAGCAGAATTCTGAGAGAGGAGGAACACGATGTATGGGGGAATCCAAGATTTGACGGCACAAGCTCGGGCAAGAGGGCGCGATTTAGGTAGTTTACTTTTTTTTGCTGATTTGGCGAGAGGAGCGCTCCCCGCACTGCGTGGTAAGAAGAGACCCTCACGATAATGAATAAAACTTGCACTACAAAACCAGTAGACATTCGATGGAGAGTGAGTGGGAGGGTGTGTGATCGAAAACGAAGTTCGAATACAAAGGACATCTGCCTCCAAGAAGAACAGTGACCAAGCGTACTGGCTCAATGACTCGACGCAAGAAGAACATCGTCTCGTGGTGGGGCAAGCTTGTTCTGTCTGCCCGCATCCGAACCAGCGCCAGCTTTTTGACTTTCCTGCCTCTCAAAGCGCGCCATTTCAAAACGAAAAAAACAACAATCACAAAGCCTGGGAGCAAACGTCTGGCAAGGCCCCGCATCACTCGACCCTGCGCTAGCATAATCGCTTCCCGTTCCTCGTATACAGTGCCAGGTGTGAAGCACTGCTCTTCAACGGCCACCAGTGTCGTGCAAACGCGGCGTGTGGAGGGGCTTCACCTCACGGCTCTCGCTGTCTGGTGTCTTGGCTATTAGCCGTGTGGCTTTTAAATCAGACTACTTCTTTCTCTATCAATTCCTGTTCCAGGATTAGAGTCAAGCCTTGCAGTGCCATTTGAGCGTTTGCTATTTGGAGATTACCATGTCTGCCGCTCCGATTGTGCCGCCCACGCGGGTCTTGGCCGTTGCCAGCCATGTGAGTATTTTGCATCAGATATTCCAAAGCACAACCTTTTTCTAACCACAGCTTATAGGTTGTATCGGGGTATGTCTCCCTTTCATCCGGATATCCAAGAATCATGTAGAGTGAAAGATGCTGACACTCACAGCTACGTCGGCAACAAGGTCGCCGTCTTTGTGCTGCAGTCTCTGGGCTGCGACACGGCCGCTCTCAACACTGTCCAGTTCAGTACGTGACTCTTGCATGCAAGGCAAACGACAAGACTAACACGCACAGGCAATCACACCGGCTACAGGCACTGGACGGGGACAAAGGCGACGGCGCAGGAAATCAGCGACCTCTACCGCGGCCTCCGGGACAACTACATCAACGACTTTGACATGATGCTGTCGGGCTACATCCCCGGCGCCGAGGGCGTCCTCGCCGTCGGCGCCATCGCCAAGGAGCTCAAGGCGGCCAGCGAGCAGCAGCCGGGCAACTTTTTCTGGGTGCTGGACCCGGTCATGGGCGACAATGGCAACCTGTATGTTGCCGCCGACGTTGTCCCCGCGTACAAGTCGCTGCTCTCCTATGCCGATCTCATTATCCCGAACCAATTCGAAGCCGAGTATGTTTCTTTTCCCCTCTCTCCTCCCCTTGTTTCTCATGCTGACCGTGGTAACTCCCGCAGACTCCTCTCAGAAGTCACAATCACAGACATGGACAGCCTCGCCGCCGCCATCCAGGTCCTCCACACCACGCACCGCGTCCCGCACGTCATCATCACCTCGGTCAGCATCGCCACGTCCGACGTGCCCGCCGACCACCTCTGCGTCGTCGGCTCCACCATGACGTCCACGGGCGCCGCGCGGCTCTTCAAAGCCGTCTTCCCCAGCATCGACTGCTATTTCTGCGGCACGGGGGACATGTTTGGCGCGCTCGTCACGGTGCGCATGCGCGAGGCCGCAGCAGCAGCCGCCGCCGCTTCTGATCCCGGCGCAGACCTCATGGCCCGCGGCAGCTGGCTGAGCGACGACGACGTGGCGGCCGTGGACCTGCCGCTGGCGCGCGCGACGGAAAAGGTGCTCGCGAGCATGCACGAGGTGCTGACGCACACGAGGGACGCGATGCAGGGCGTCGTGGACCGCACCCTCGCGGCCATGCCGACAGCGGAGGAGCGCGCGGGCGAGAAGCAAAGGATGCTGGCGGGGAAAAAGGCGGCGGAGCTGCAGCTCGTGCGCAACCTGGACTGTCTGCGCACGCCGAAAAAGGCGATTGAGGTGCGCCCGTTTTGAAAGATGCTGGGATAAGTTGAAAAGAGGCTGGTGGAACGAGTCTCGGAAGTGATAAGAATGCATGGCACATGGTGTCGATGGATGAGAGACGCTTCATTCCTGCATGAAACATGTTTGGCGGACTTTTGCTATTCTTTTTAATATGATTCATAATGTAGATTTTGTTTAGCCTCGTCCAATGCATGTGTCAAATTCAAGGCCTCTCGTCTACTCCCCACACACATTCATATCGTCTAGCAAATTCCTCAGTCGAGGCCCTCATTTCGCATTGCTGTAGCCGGTGCTGCCAAAGCCGCCCGCGCCACGCACGCTCGCCTCCAGCTCCTCGACCTCGACAACGTCCGGCGTCACGATGCGCTCCAGGACGAGCTGCGCGATGCGGTCGCCCTCGTTGATCGCGTAGTCGGCCTCGGCGTGGTTGAAGAGCAGCACCTTGACCGGCCCGCGGTAGTCGGCGTCGATGACGCCCGCGCCCGTGTCGATGAAGTGCTTGGACGCCAGGCCGGAGCGTGGCGCGATGCGGCCGTCTATCGTTACAAGTTTTGTCAGCTCATTTCTTCTCCCCCCTTTTTTTTTAAAAAAGGAACCTAGGTCTCGCATCACAAACGTACAGGTGCCGCCGGGGACGGCAATGCTGATGTCCGTGTCGACGAGCACTTTACCGCGCGCGGGCACCGTCGTGTCTTTGGCGGCGTACAAGTCGTAGCCCGCGGCAAAGGCGCTGCCGCGCGTGGGCAGGCGGCCGGCGGGCGACAGCTTCTTGACCTGCAGCGAGGGGATCTGCTCGGCGGACATGGTGTTTGCGGTGGTGGTGGTGGTGGTGGTTTCGTCAGTCTTGACGCGCTTGGCGGGGGGCGAGGAGATGTTGGGGGTGGCTTCAGGGGCAGAGGACATTGTGGAAAAGAGAGGGCTGGTGCGTATGGAGGATAGAGGTGGTGGTGGTGGTGGTGCAGCAGGGTTCCTGATAAGAGGAGACGCGTGACGCGCATGAGAGCGCGTTTGGAGGGGAAGCTTTTCGCGTAAAGTGGTTTCCAGGGTGGTGGAGAAGGGGTTCGTTGAGTGTGTTGGGTGGCAGGCGACGCCAGGGGCAGTAAATTAGTCTCCTTTTTGTTGCGACGCTGACTCAATGGGTGAATTCCCTTTGCTGATCAAGAACGGCTTTCGTTCTTTTCCGCCTTCAATTCGTGTAGAATGGCTACGCTCCACCTCCATACAAGCCTCCACTTCCACCATGTAGTTAAGTGCTGGCTTTCGTTGTGTATACAGACAAGATGAATAGTCTGCCCAAAAGCCGATCAAATGCATAAAATCAGCACTATTATACTTTGTTAGTAATCAACTTCGTCCTGCCTTTCGATCTCTTGGAGACATCAGACAGCAACTGCCACTTTCCACTTACACGCCAGCGCCATCACGCCCAACGCCGCGCCGCACCCGCCGCTCCCTCCCGAGCGCACCGGATCCGCGCCCACGGGCTCCCGTATCCAGCCCTCCGGCACCTGCTGCAGAAAATCATACCAATAGTCTCCCATGACCCGATAGCCCTCGTTGGTCGGGTGTATGCAATCTCCTCGCAGCCGCTCCACGCCAAAGGAACCAAAGTCCACCGCGAGGACCTGCCTCCCCTCGTCCCGCCGCCGCCGCCGCCGCCGCGCCGCCACGCCCGGAATCAGCGCCTGCAGGGCCTCCGTCTGCGGCGCCTGCTCGGCGTCGCACGTCCCCGGAATCACAGCCACCAGCACGACCGCGTCCGGACAGGCCCGCACGATCCCGTCGATGAGCGCGCCGAGCCGGGCCGCCGCCTGCGCCGGGTCGCGGCCCTGTCGCGACACGCGCGGGTCCGGGTTCATGTCGTTGGTGCCGGCCATGAGCAGCACGACGTTGGGCCGCTGCGCGAGCGACGCGGCCGCGTGCTCGGCGATGAAGCGAATCGTCTGCCCGGACCACGCCGCGTAGTATCCGTCGCGCATGGTGCCCGAGCGCGCGGTGCCGGCGTACACGACCTTGTTGCTGTTGCTGCTGCGCGCGAGGTTCTGCCGGAGCTGCCGCCGGTAGCCGTCGCCGTCGCCGCTGAGCCAGCCGACGGTGATGGAGTCGCCGAGGGGCAGGATGCGGAGCGTCGTGCCGTTGCCGATGACTGTGTGCGGCGCGGTGTAGTTGCGAAACTTGAGCAGCATCGGCACGGTGGCCTTGTCGCCGTCGTCGGCGCCCTCCGTTGCTCTGTGCATGGGGCTTGCCTGGGTGAAAAACCTCCAGGCCGTGCGCTGCACAAAAGGCCAGGCAGTGAGCCGTCTGGTCGGAGATGCGCTCTCAGGCGCGCGGCGAGGCACCAGCGTTTCGTCACTTGGGCTGCTGCTCCTCGTCACGTCGGCAATCTCGGTCGCTGCCGTGGCCGCAACGAGTGTAAGCAAGAGCGCAAGACAGAGCGCAAAACGTCGCATGTTTTGCCTGCGGCGGTATCTGCACCGACACGACGAAACAGAATACCCTAGCGCAATGTCTTACAGGGGGGCGACACCACGAATTGATGCAGCTGCTGTGCCCTCGTGTTGGTGAGCGCGGCCGTTAAGAAAGACTCGGCAGGGTGGTTCAAGCACTACATGCCATTCGACATTGCCCACCGCGTTGTGTAGCTAGATCAACTTGCTCAAAAAGACAAAAATCAGGAAAAAGAAACCAATGTGCATTTTCAAGGTCCCGATGTGCGCGACCAAAGGGTAAAAAAGCCTTGTTTCTAGCTCCCAACATACCTACCAACGCACTAGAATTGGCAACGATCGTCTTTCCGTAAACGTAAAATAACGGGGAGCCAGCAAAGAAAACGTGCTTCCCAGACCACTTTTCTCTCTTCCTCCATTGTCCGTGTACCGCGGGCCGCGGCAATCCTTCGATTCCGACGACAAATTCCGCCGGTAGAAAGGTCAAGGTTGGCTTTGGTTGACGCAAAATCGAGGATAGTCTTATATTGAAAACGCCTGCAGGACCAACAACCAGCACATATATAATTCCAATTCAAGTGCCGAGACCTCTTTCATGAAAGAAGACTTTTTTCCGGGACGCGTCCATTAGCGAGGGGTGGGCGCTGCGGTGACCAATCATTCGAACCTAGACGAGTAACTGTAGTGCAACTATTGTTTGAAACATCTCTTTGGATTTGAAATTGGTATATAATCAGCTATAGAAACCATTTAAAAGCATGCATCGCTTAGAAAAACTTGCTCTTGAGTGCTCCCATGACAAGTCCACGCTTCTGCTTGCTCATGTACTTGCTCACGTCGTCCGCCCAGCCCTGGCTCTGAACCTGCAGATTGTCCATGCCGTCGCCCATAATGTTCAGCTTCTCTGTCCGTTCGGCCAGCTGTCGCGATAAATAAGAGCCCCATCCCTCTTGCGCACCGCTCGCCGCCGCCGACACACCAGCCACGCCGCCTTGCCGAGCAGCCTTCTGCTCCGCTGCGGCAGCCGCAAGCATGCGCTTGCTCGGCGGCCGGTCGGGGCCGCCCACGAGGAGGTCGAGGTCGAGGACCGATACGTACTGGGTGCCAGAGATCCACTGCAGATTGGAAATGGTCGGTCGCGGCGGGCACTCGAGCTTCGGGTTGAGGAGCACGTCGGGCGACTCCTCCAGCGCTCTGCCGGTGCCCCAGACGTGAATCACCTCTAATTCACTGGGTCCGGTCCATGCGAATATGTCGCCCGTCTGTGTAACTACTGTTCCAGTAATTCGGCTAGGGTCCACAGTAGGAAGATCCGCCTTGCCGATTTCCTTCAGCGCAGGAATGGAAAAGGCTCGCGCCGTGCGGTCGCCAAACGCGGCGACAATGGCATAACCTTGCAGTTCGAGTTCCGCAACAGACGCCGCGTCGCAAAGCATAGTGTCAAACTCTTTAGACGCGCCCTTTGAGTTGGCCGGGTGGAAGATGCGGATTTCGGTCTGGGTAACAGCCACGACTGCGCCATTCACTTGTCGTCCGTCGCGCAGTCCAGCAACAATCTGGCCGGTAGCGGCCGCAGGTCTACCCGTGTTCACTTCGATAGCATTGAGAGAGATGACTTTGCTATCGAGAACCAAGACACCAGCGAGCTGGACCGAATACGTGCCATTGACAGCAGGGAGAAGCTTGAATGTGATGACCTTGCCGAGATTGGTGCCAACAAAGCAGCATATACTCGAGTACTTGTCCTCGTCAAGTGTCATGACTCCAAACTCCATGACAACAGGCCACTCCTTCTGTGGCGCAGAGTCAGAGCGGCTGTGGCCACTCTTGAAGAGCGAGCCGCGCTTTTCCTGCTTGGCAAAATCGGTCATGGGAGCCTGGTATATGATTTGCGGACCGCGAAGATCGATAATGGTAAGGAAGCCGAGCTCAGACCCCACGGCAACGAAGCCGACGTTAGAAAGCTTCACTGCCGTGATTGGCCCCATCATCATCTCATACAAAACAAACGGCTGCAGTCCTTCTTTGAGATTAGGCTCTGCGCGAGAGCTGATATCGGTCAGACCCTTCGGGTTGGGATCAATAGGCGGTGATTCGGCATTGCCATGATATCGGTTCTTGCCCCATCGGTATACAATCGCCTCGCCCGTTCTAGTGCCGACGACGAATTCTCCAGTGTTACTCGCCATGCTCATACACGAGATGTCAATGTCATCGTAACGATTCAGCGCACGGGCAATGTCAACCTGAATGGGCTGAGCATTTTCAATCTCATCAGCATGGCCCGAATCCCAGAGGCGAACTATACTATCGGCATGGGCAGCTTGGATGATGGTTCTCTCCTCGAAGCGCTTATGAGGCCTGGCGCCTTCAGCACCACCCTTGAGTATCGGCTCTCCCTGGTCTCTTTTTTCAATCATAGAGAGCCACCTGGGCCGCTCCAGACTAGACACATGGACTTTGGTAATGAAGGGATGTACGAAAAAGGTGGAGGGATGGAGCTGATTGGTCGGGCTTATAGGATAGCCGGATGGGAAGCTCAGTGTAAGAAGCTCACCCGCAGTAAGCAAGGCAATAACAGCGATTGGGTCCTGTGCTCCATGATAATGTGGTGAGGAGCGCGGGATCAGCAGGAAGTCGACTGCCTGTGCTCCCGGCGGCAGCGTCAACGGAATGCTACGTTTGCCATGGAAGTAGTTTGCGAGGACCTGCCAAGACGATGTCGCATAGACGGGCGTCAGGCCAAGATCAAGAAACGTGAGGTTATTATCGGTAGATGTGGCTGGGTGACCCCCAGCGATTAGCAGGCCAGAGTCGTCGCAGTTTTCCTTGCAGCACCATGCGATTCTTGTATATGGCTCAACAAAAACCGGTTGTACGGGACCAGATGTTGGCAGCTCTATTCCCGTAGCTGTCAGAGTTCGTGCCAGCACAATTTTGGGATCTTTCTGGTCCCAGAAGACGAGGCTGCCATCGTCATGTGCCGTCAGGATAAAGGTGCCGGAGGGGTGCCACAACGCGTGTGTCAGTCTTGGTTTGCGAACAGTGTCCATGGCCGCTCCGTTTCCTCCCGGGGCTCCGCGTGGGAGAACATATTCAAAGTACTGGGTCGGTTTGTTTTGCTTGAACGAGTATGTGACGGCACCATGTGTATAGCCGATGAGTAGCTTACCCACGTCGCGCGGGTGCATGGCCATGCAGACCAGAGTTACCGCTCGCGCGCCAGGGTCCTTGTCCTTCCAAAAGTTGGGCAGTCGGAAGGAGCGGGACAGCGAATGGCGATCCAGATCGTACGCCATGATGTCGCCATTCTGCAGACCAATCAAGACCCAGTCCAGCATCGGATCCACGGCCATGGCCGTCACGGTTCCGGCCACCACCTGGGCGCCGACTCGGGCACCAGTGTTCAGGTCCCATAGTCCAAGCTCATTCTTGGTGTCGAGGCTGATAATGTGGTTGGCGGAGAAGTGTAGGCTGTGAAACGAGGTGGCGCGCGGCGGCTGCAGCACCTTCTGCACGCGACGCTGGCCGAAAACGTAAATCTTGCCCGCGCCAAACTTGCTCTCGCTCGTGCCGATGGCGAGAAGGGACTGGACCGGATCGAAGGCAAGGCAGCTAGATTTATGGACAGCAAACGTTAGCACGGCCGTTGTCGCCGGTCGGGGTCCATGGCGGGGCAGGGGAGCGCCTCTCTCGTACCTGATTTGGGAGTTGATGCCATAGCGAGCTTGGTAGTCGGGCGTGAACAGCTCGGGGCGGATGCTGGCAGACAAGTCGTTCTGGATGCCTGCCTGCTTTCCTCGAAGATAGCCCGCCATGATGCCGTTTGGATGGAGATGTAAAGTCAAAGTGTCCCGCCAAGCTCGGCCAGTGTCGCGCACCTCTACTTCTTGGTGGGGCAGCACCAGGACGCCGCGCCTGGCCGTTGTGGCAGTGCCGACTTCCGACGCCATCATGAGGCACGAGAAATGAAGCATTTCTACTTTCATCACTAATACAGTCATCACTCTGCGCAATTCTCAGGCGTTCGCTAACTGTGTCTCATTGCTGCTGCGCTATCTCATTGGGCTATCTAGCAAAGTGTCCTCCGCCGCCACCTACCGCCAATATTGTCATCGCAGTCAAGCCATGCGATCCCCGGATACATCGCCGTTTTTTCTGTCTTCTCGCTCTCTCCAGTCATTGTCTGAAGTCTTCTCTTGCTTAGATGTACCACATGGTACCCCTGAAAAAATTTCTCTGTCTTTCCTCGCCCGCCATGGGTTGTGCACCAGGCTTTCCACCAAGCGCAAGCAACTTGGGCGCGTCCGTGGCCATTGGCATTTCTGCAAGGTACCCCTTGGCTTCTTGATCACGAGCCATCTCATGGCCCTTGGCACCATGATTAAACCCATCACTGCTGTAGGTGTTGTCGTGAGCTCGGGCACGGTCGCCGGCGAGATGCGCGTAGTAGACAGCGGGGTGGAGTGAGACTGGTGTAGTTGACCTTGCGTATGAGTAGCTTTGATGATAAATCATCTTCTGCAACTCATTTGCAGGCATTTTGGCCTCGTCTAGAATCACAGTGTAGTGCACGGGCCGGGCAGTTCCCTGAATGGCAACGTGAGAACAAAGATAGAAATCCCACATAAAGGGATGCGTCACCTCCTTTTCGACCAGAGTACCCGGCAGTGCATTTCCGTTTCTGTCACCTTTTTGTGGGAAAAAACGAATGTGGTGACGCTTCGTTGCCACAATGACAGTGAATTGCGGCAGTGGCTGGTTAGGCATAGCCCGTGCAAGAAATCCCTTGATCTCCTTGATCTCCTGCTCGATGACGTGTGCGAATTGACCTTCCGAAACACCATCTCGAAAGTAAATAATGTGCTTGGGGAAAACGTTATGGTTTTGCCTCCATAGCGCCGATAACTGCGCAAACATAAAGTTGACGTTGCTCGGCGTCAACATCTCGGTTCTGAATCCATTGGTCTCAACCGCTGCTGCATACCGGTTGGCATCCTTGTCAATAGACATGGTCATGGCAGCAACGGAGGCCGTAACAGATCCTGGAGAAGCGTGAGAAACATCGACTCCAATAATCATGGTAGGGCGGGAGTCAGGGAAGTAAGTGGGTGTTTTCAGCCCCTTCCAAGGAGGAACAGTGCGCGCAGTAGCACCGCCAAGTTTGGCATTGACCTTCATGCAGACATTTGAGTGATACTGCCCATTGTTCTCGGAGACAGCTCTTCCATTTACAACCTGTGTGAGGATTCCAAAGCGACAGTCAGCCGATTTCTTGAGACGCATGTAATGAGGACTGTTCTTGTGCTGCACCACAATGAACATGAGCTGAGTATAGCCCTTCTGGGTGGTGACTTGCTGATGAGCCCAGTGAAGAGCCTCGGCAACATCAGTCCTCACGTTGCCTGGGGGCATGAGGATCAAAGGGTCCGCAGTGCACTTGCCTCCATGGCCAATGAAAGTAGTCTTGAAGGTCTGCGCAAAGGCCTTGAGCTGGGGGAGTTGAACACAATTGTCCAGCGCCAGGAAACCCCAGTTCATTAGTGGCGCGACGTTCTGCCTCCAGAATTTCTTTCCACGAAGATCCCAACGACCGGAAAACTTGGGGTCCGCGGTCCCTGTGCCAAAGTTGACCGCTGGGGGCGCAAGAATTTTAGCATCAACCTTGGTGAACTGCGGGTCGAACTGGACACCATAGTGACGTAGAAACGGATCATTGCCTATCTGAAGGTCGTTCACGTGTGTCTGGATGTCACCCCGTCTCTCCTTTGGTCTTGTAACCGCAATCTTGATCATGGCAGCCGTTTGATCCGGGCTGAGCTTGAAAGGATATCTCTGCATAGGCTCAACCATTGCAAATTCCATGGGAATATAGCCAGCTTTGCCAGCATCAAGCAATGGGAAGTTTGCATAGCGAAGGAAGGCACCATACTTTTTTTCAAAGTACTGTGCAACAGAAATTTGCTGGCCCTCGTGATCGAACTTGACAGTGCGAGCGTTGCCACCTTCAGCTCCATACTGTTGTCCAAATACAATGTCTTGGATGGTGTAAACTTTGTCTGCCGCAGCGCTGCGATTTGGGTGGCGCACCGTGAACTTCAGCTTGCGGAGCTTGCGAAGCTGTTTGAAGGCGTCGCTAGATTCCCAACGGCCGCTGCTGCCACGGACCGGCTTTAACTGGTTGGCGAGGTCCAGTGGCTGAAGGTTCCGCCAGCGTCTGGGCTCAGAAGCCGCGAGATAGTTACAAAGTAACCTTTCGACAGTCTGATTTCCCACCCAGAAGCAGGTGTTTGCGATGTCGGCGTTGAGTGCAAGCCCAACACCGCCTCTATTTAGGTTGTGACTCAGTCTAACGGAGGCATAGGTACCCTTGTGAACCTCGACAACGGTACCGTCCATGAGAGGGCGACCCTTGGCTTGACGCTTGTAGAAGTTTCTCTTGATCGCCAAGAGATTCTGGGAAGGCCACTGTCGGATCAAATGGTCGACAAAGTTCAACGCCTCATTGACAGCGTTGTTGAACTGCATGCGCTGCTCAAGATATCCTTTGAGGGCCGACATCTGAACCTCGGTGGTCTTTCGCAGCGTCACATGAAAGTTGTTACTCTGGCGGGAAGGTTTTTGTTGCGCCTGGGGACGGCCCTCGTCCAAGTTGACAGTGAAGCGAAGCTCGCCACGGTCAACCAGAGCGGGAGACCAAGCAAGCTTGTTCCCGTCACAGATCCACATCTCGTAGTTGTATCTCTGCAAGGCAGCTTTGAAAGTCGGGTGCGCCCAAATTTTCTTCAGGATAGCGGCTTTCTTGTCGGGGTCAGGAGACAAGGCGACCTGGTCCTTGTTAGTACATTTCTAGGGAATCAAGATGTGGATGCACTCACATCATACTGGTAAATCTTCTTGGAAAAGTCAAACTTGGTCATGCGATACTGATTGACTTCGACGACAGCGGGTGCGCCTTCGCTGTTTAAGTTGCTGCCACGTAGTGTGAAGAGAGATTTTTGAGTGTCAGACACATAGGCATCCGGAGGCAACTCCATTCGTGTGTTGCCTGCTCTTTTAGCCGATCCCCCAAGACGAGCTGGATCAACGCCTGGACCTTGAGTCCAGCCAGGTTGACCCGCCTGGCCCGCCGCGGAACGAGCAGGGGATGCGATTCGGCTTGCGGAGGCTTGAGAAGGGGCCCGTCCCGAAGGCGGGCCAGTGACATGTGGAGGGCGGCCACGATCAGCCATGATCTGAATCCAGTTAGTATTGATGAATTAAGAGATATGAGAAGTCAACGTTGAGCAAGTTTTATGAAGCGGCGGAACAGAGCCAGGACGTCACAACTGGGGTCTTGAAGGAGAGAGCACTTACAGGGGAATAGGCCCGGGGGCGTTTTCCCAGAGCTTCAACGCTTAATAGCCTTTAGGCCAGTGAAGGAACTGTTGCGAGGTGTAGAGGCTTGTGTGACAGAAGGATTGATGATCAAAAGCAGGTTTCGATCGAAGGATGGATGTGAAGAAAGGAAGAAGGCACACGCTCGAAGAATTCGAGTCAATAAATACTGCAGCGTGTGACAGCTGACAGCTGGCAACTATCGCCGCCAGCTGGCAAAATGCAGCTGCGCAGCTGTTGCCGGCCGTCAGAGAGCAACGTGAATGCACCTGCGTTTGCAGGTGCTCCGGCAGTGGCTCGTGAGCGATAGAGCACGGCGTGGCAAGGCCAACAGAAATCCGGGGAGACACATGTGCAATACAGCCTCTTGCATCCAGCGCAGAAGTAAAAAAGGCGTGCTGAGGTCCAATTGTTCGTAGCCGCCGGGTTCTATTACACGAAACTCGAGAAATGGCTCTACAAGGTGGATGCCGTGAAACTACGTGTTGTTCGCCACGACGGCACATCGCACCGTACAACGGTGTATGTGGTTACGATCATGTACAAGTACCAAGGGAATGCGACACTGTACGAGGGACTTTCGAGTCAAAACTTGTAAATAGTATGATATTGCAAAGGGTCCGAGTTCATTTTCGCCGTCTCTGCCCTCTCAACGTTTCAAGTTGGGCCACTGCTGGCCACTACTAATAAACAACAATTTTGTAGTCCAAGTTGCGAAATGTACCCCTGATTAAACGCCGGATGATGCGACACATATAATTAAACAGAGAAGAACGCAACTCATATTAAAGTTGAGTCTTCCGCTTCATCATTTATTAGTAACGCTGGCCGCCGTATTGGCCGGGAGGATAATTACCCTGCCCGCCTCCCCAGTTGGAGCCTGGCGCTTGGTAGCCGCCTGCAAGTGGAGAGTTGCGGTATCCGGAGGTTGATCCCGGAGCCTGGCCGTATGGGCTCATCGGACGCGCAAAATCGCCAGACGTTTGTCTCGTATGCGTCTGGACCGGCTGCCTGTACTGTCCCCCTGTGGCTGCTTTCCAAGACATGTAATCCGGCAACGGGGTATCACGGAGAAGAGAAACCATGTTGGGCGCACTGAGACGTTGTGAATCGTACGTGTGCGTGGGTGGTAGGATGCCCAGGAGGAAGGTAATGTCGCGGTGCAGCGCCGACGTCTGGTTACGTCGCTGCTGATCGAGGCGGCGGCCTGCAGCCCCCTTGAGGGGCGAAACACCACGAGCCACACGTTTCGGTGGGTTCAGCTCATCGTCGTCCAAGCAAAACGGCCGCTTGGGAGAAGCAGTTGCACGAACAAATTGCGGACGCGGACTCTGCTCATGTCGCACAGGGCCGGGACTGTCTTGGTGAGGGACGGGCTCCTCAATCATGGGCAAGGCTCTCTTGGGACGCATCTGGACAGCCTTGGACACAATGATTGGGATATGGACTGGATCGAATCTATCTGAGGAGAATCGCTCCGTAAATGATTTTAATTTCGGGTCTTCGGGGAAGAGTTCTGCCATGCGCTCCTCCAGTTTGGAGATTTGGGAGAGTTCGCCATACTGGGATTCATATTTGTGGAAGTAAGCGTAGAGTGGGCGAGCCTTTGCCAGGGTTTCGGGCTTTGAAATTAGGCGATTAACGCAAGTTTCAAAGACAACGCGGGCGTCTGTTGACGATTAGCTTGAGTTTGGTTTGGAAGGGGGCTTACATACTTGTGGTATCGTCTTTTGAATGGAGAAATTTGAGATACTCAATCATGAATTCCTCGTCATTAGGGAACAGACGAGCGCCGCGTTCGAAAATCTTGGCGCCGACAGGATCCTTGTATACGACAGACTCCAGAAGAGCAACAGCAACATACACGTCGCTGGTAAGGCGGCCTTTGTGTCGAGCATCTGTGAACACTTTGCGAAGACCGCCTTCGGTTTGATTGCCTTTGCCTTGAATTCTTCTCATTGCGCGGGCGAGCGCAATCCAAATGTAGGATATCGTCCGGGACAGAAGCTGGCTCTCGCCTGCGTACGCCTGCTGAATAGCTTTGATACGCTCCTCGCCTGCAGACAATTTTGGCTTGTCGGTATCATCATCTTCTCGCTCGATGGACTGTTGCATTTCTGGGTCTTGCGCAGCCGCTTGCTTGAGAGTTGAGACTTCGAGCTTCTCACGTTCCTTGACTTTATCGCCCATGCCGTACAGAGTATCGAGTACGGCGTCGTAGGGTTTCCGAACGGCCTGGGCATATTCAGATTTGTCGCCTTCTTTGCCCGGAAACGTCGCTTCCACGTGGTCGGCGTACTTGAGAGCAAGCAAGACACTCTGCGGGTTTGCTGCAATGCCTTGGACAAGGAATTGTGTGCCCATGTCACTCTCGTTCTCTCGGATGTCGTTTTGGAAGCACCACTCTGCAGCATCAACCCACATCTCTGGCCAGAAACGCAGAGCCATCAGAGCTTGCTTGTAGCAATACATGATCCTCTGGGTGTATGCTTTGAGGTCTTCCTCCTTCAACACTAGGGGGTCATCCTTCTCCCACGCAATCCATCTTTCCCATAGCTCAACCTGCTCTCTGTATGCGATGTCGCCATCAAATCCGGGAGCCGGTGGCAGCCGTGGCAGATTGACTCGGTGCAGCGACCTCGTTATATTATCGAGAGCGATGTTGCCACTCTTGGCGGACATGTAACCAGGCGAGCGCTCCTGGATGAACTTGCGACCAGTGACCTTGTTGAGGCCCATCTCAAACTGATCATACTCTTTCCACAAGGTATTCACTGTGGACATGGGTATGTTGATGGCGCGGTGATAGACCTTGCGCAGCTGGTCCATCTTTTGCTGGTCCTGCCAGCCAGTCCCGCCAATCTGACCAGGGCCATTCTTGATGAACTGCACGTAATCCAACCACACATCGCCGGAATCTCTATCAACGCCAATATTATCAATGACGAATTCATACGATTGGGTAACTGTTCGCCTTGCTTGGCCAGCAGGATCGTTGTTCAAGTCGTTGCGGCGTCTGATATAGTTGAGGTAGACGGTCCAGAGTTTGACGTTGGGCACTGTCATTAAGCAGCGACCGAAAAGCTGCTCAGCATCGACAAAGTTGTCAAGTCCCAGCTCCAGCTCGATCCATTGAACCCAGATGTCGCCCTGGTAGTTGTTAGAAATGAAGATGATGGTGGTCAGGCTTCGGACTTACCGCCTGGGGAAACACCTCCAAGAATCGATGGAAGACTTTACGCAATTCGTCGAGCTTGCTGCGACTCCGATGTTCCGCCATGAGATTCAGCCACGCATCCATGTCTCCTCGCGGGTCCTCTTTGATACGGGCCTCGAGCAAGGTAACCGGATCGAGCCCGGCCATACCAGGAGGGAGAGGCGCAAAACCCTGCGGCACAGGCGCAGGAGCGGCGGCCTTGTCGGTCGTGTTGTTGCTGGTCGGCGCATTTTGGGCAGGGGTAGATTCTTCCTCGTCATCAGATGCCTCGACAATGAACCCTCCAGACATTTTAGGCTTGGACGCTGCGCGAGGAGGGGACAGGGGCGCCGCCTCAGCAGGGGCGACGTCAGGTTCCATACCAACTGACTCGGGGTCATAGTCTGCGCCATCATCGCTGCCATCGTCCTGGATATGGCTGGGGTCATAGGCAGCCTCGGCAGTGTTGTCAGTCTGCGATTCGTCAAACTCAGGCTGATCTTCTTCCGGTGCTACTGAATCGCCCTGTTCCCACGATTCTTCGTCGGACGCCATGTCTGTCGTCTATTCGGCTCGCGCGAATAGGTATCGAACGAGGGTGATGGTCGATGTCAAAGGCCAGGATGGATTTGTTAGCCAAGTCAGCGGCAGTTATCGACGATACTGAAGAAATGCGGTCAAGGCGGGGGGTTTTCAAAATAGGCGTCAACTATGAGAAGCTGTATCGCGGCCGCAGCAATTCGTGACGCGCGCCGCAAAGCCGTGACAGCTTGGTCAGCGCAAACTTGGAGAAGCGACCAACGGCAATCCCTTGTCAGAAATGCAGCACCTCCAATGGCCCACTTCTATCGTCGAATCGTAATATGGCCAGAAAAACTGTCTGATCGACGCGACGGAATGAGATGCGCGGGCGAGATACTTGGGAGCGGCTGTAAACTGTCCAGCTTTTCAGATCGCAGAAATGAGCCTAGCAAACAGCAGACACAAAGAGCTTGAACCTTAGGAGGTTGGGCAGGCAGAAACTCAAAGGAGACTAGCGGAAGCGGGCGGTGGGCAATGGGCGCGTGCTAGCCTTATGAAGGACCAGTACTGCCAGGCCAAGCTTTAGAGGGCGAGTGCGAGCGGGTGGCCCCAAGTCGGTGTCTCGCAGCTTTTACAGTGGTTGCGTTGCGTCGTGCAGGGAGCTCCCACGGCAATTTACAGGGGCTGGACGGATAGACGAGACAGATTAGTCACCCGATTTGGCCAGCAACGCAACGGCCAGCGGCGCCATTGAGCAGCAGGCTTCGACGCTGATAGGTTGTCGTACCTGAGGCTTCGGCCGTGGTGGGGTCGCGCCGGCAAGCAGCACTCAACGCGCTGCGACCCTCTGTCGCGTCCCGCCTTCTGGCCCTCCCACTAGACAACAATAATTCACGGAGGCTGGCAGACGAACCTGCAGTTCCCTATTTCCCAATTATCAACTGAGTTTCCTTTCTTCCTGCCATTTACCAGTTTTCTTGTTTTTACATCCTCCTAGCTCTGCAACTCGCGCCACGCCTGCAGGCCTCGCCCAACACTGATCCCCCGCTAGAAGCTATCCAACTTCGCACCCACCTACACCGCAACATACGCTCCGCCCTTCTTCTACCTACCCGCTGCCGATTCCCCTCTATCAACGGCGCTTGCCCAAATTATCTTCTTTGTACACGCGAGACTCTACGGATCATATACAAAATGTCGGTGGTTTCCCTTCTTGGTGTCAAGGTCCTCAACAACCCCGCCAAGTTTGGCGACAAATATGAGTTCGAAATTACCTTTGAGTGCCTCGAGCAGCTTGAGAAGGGTACTTTGCCGTCAACGTGACGTTCGACACTGCAAACGCTTACCAATCTTGACAGATCTTGAGTGGAAGCTCACCTATGTCGGGTCTGCCCAATCGTACGTACATTGCTCTAGTCGCCCGTGGAGCTTGCGAAACTAATCCCGACCGCTAGTGACCAATATGACCAAGAGCTCGATTCCCTCCTCGTTGGCCCAGTCCCTATTGGAGTCAACAAGTTCGTTTTCGAGGCCGACTCACCCGACACGTCACGAATTCCTGACGCCGATATCATTGGTGTGACTGTGGTCCTCCTGACTTGCTCCTACGACGGGCGCGAGTTTGTGCGCGTTGGATACTACGTGAACAATGAATATGACTCGCCGGAGCTCAACGCTGAGCCTCCCACGAAGCCCGCCATTGAGCGAGTGAAGCGCAACGTGCTGGCTGAGAAGCCCAGAGTGACACGATTCGCCATCAAGTGGTAAGAAATACATGTGATTTTTGTCAAGCGGCGTTTGCTAACAGTATGCAGGGACTCGGAAGCTTCTGCTCCTGCCGAATTTCCCCCTGAGCAACCCGAGGCCGATTTGGCGGTCGCCGATGAGGAAGAATATGGCGCTGATGAGGCTGCTGAAGAGGCCGAGGCTGAGGGAGAGGTCGAAGCCGAAGGTAGCGAGAAGCCCGCTCCCGCCGCAGGCGAGGACACGGAGATGGGAGACGGCGACCAAGAAGCAGTAAACCCCAGCGAAGAGAACGACGAGAACGGAGATGCTATTTCAGAAGACGGCAGCGTCGATCTGGAGGGCGAGAGTGAGGACGAACTCGAAGAGGAACTTGTCGAAGGCGAGGGCGAAGGCGAAGGCGAAGGCGAAGGCGAGGGCGGGGAAGCTGACGATGGTGCTATGGAAGTGGATGCTGAGAAGCCTGGCCACGCTGCTGGTGCCAAACCCGTGAGCGCCGCTGTTTAATCATGGGGAAGGGGTCTTATTAATATTGCGCCAGGCTTGATCGTACTGCCACGAATGAGTAGCGATGGCCTACACTACCCAAGCGACAGCGTGACATCATCGCGTCATGGTATGGGAGACATGGTGATGGGAATGGGCGGATGGTATTTGAATAAAATGGGCGGGATATTTTAGACGAGCAAGGCATATATAGTTTGCCTAGACCATTTTTAATCGAGTAAGCATTGGCAATGTCAATCTTGTGCCTGGTCCGCGACGCTGCTGGGAAGCTGAGGATGCCGGCAACGGAATTCCGCATCCGCATAGGTAAATGTTGGCCGCTGTTGATGTCCGGAGAATTCGAATCTGTTGCATTTCTCCGCAGTCATGAGGCGTGGCCGCGCAGGCTAAATTATTTACTTTAATTGGTGTTTACTGCACCACGCTCATCAGCCTCACTAGTTAGCAAGGCCAGCCACCACCAGGCTACCACGTTACCAATACCGAGCGGGCGCTGATCAGCTGCCGCTCTTGTTGTCCCAAGTTGGCGCATCTTGGCCAAAAAAAAAACGTTTTTTCCCCCGGCTTTGTACTTTTCACGGCTGGCTGCATCGCCACGCCATACTCGACAGCGGAGCCGATGCTGGCCGCCGTGCAGGGTAGCCTTCCTCCTCCGCACTCGCAAACAACCACAACGTGGAAGCCGGCAGGTCAGCCACACCTTTTTTTTTCTGTCGATCGTCTACAGGATCAGAAGGCCGCAGGTAGCTGAAGGAAGCTTATTTCTCATCGTGCGCCCCGTTGCGCGTTTCCGCGTTCTTGGCGTTGGGCGCGCCCGAGGTTGGTCTGATTGAAATCTGCCTTCAGCTCCGACGACGGGCGTTTTGCGGCAGCCACAATTGCGTAGATGGCTTTCCTGGGGTTTATTTCTTAAATGACGATGTGTCCCATTTTGTTTCGTTTTTGGTCCCCCAGCTCCTCTGTCAAACTCTCTCTTTAAAAACAGCCCATTGTAGCGATATTGTATTGTCTCTCTCGTGTCATCTCATTCGCAGCATTCCCACTTACACGAGGCCTCTTACCTTTGGTTTTTTAGGCATCCATCGCTTTCACCACGTCTCCCTGCACACAAAATATGAGCATAGACGGCCAGCGTATGCAAGAACTGCTCAAAACCGTCGAGGCCCGTCACGAGGAATACCTGCGCAGTCTCAGGCAGCTGTACGAAACCGTTCCTCCTCCGGCGTCGGCGGCCGCCGCCGCCGCTGCCAGCGCGGTTCCTCCACGCATCGCTGCATCCTCCAGCACAAAGGCCGCCTCCATCGCCTCGGTGCCCTCACCACCACTGCGCGCCCTCACATTTGCCAGCGACATCCTGCCCATCCGGGGGCGCAACCGCCGCTCCTCGACGCTCGAGGCCCCCGAGCGCCCCATCTTTCTGCCTCCGTCGCCGCGTCCTCTGCTTCCCGTGACGCCGATTCCCGGCAATGGCCTATTCGACGAGGACATTTCCTTCATCCCGCTCCTCGATCTCTCCCACGCCAGCAGCACCGCCGGCGCCGCCGCCACTAGTAACAGCGGCAGCAGCAGCAGCAGCAGCAAGCCACCCGTCGCCAGCACGCGCACGGACAAGAGGCTTCCGCCTGTGCGCCTCTCCGACGATGCCTTTCTCGCGTACCTGCGCGATGCGACCTTTACCGAGGAGATGGCGGCGGTGCTCGAGGAGATGCTGCGGCGGCGGCACGAGATTGACGCGGCGGGCTCGGTCCGCGAGTTTGCGGCGTACGAGAGGGAGCGCTACGTGAGCTCGACGTTTGAGGCGTACGAGATTGATGAGGACGGCGCCGCGACGAGGATGAGCATTGATGACGCGACGACGACGACGACGACGACGACGACGACGGCCGACGATCTCGCCAAGGGTGGTGTCGTGGATGGCGACGGCGGCGCGGCGGATGATGGGGTGATTGATGCGCCAATTGTGTGGGATGCGCTCAAGACGGTCAATGCCAGCGGCGACGCCGTCGGTCGAATCACGTACGTATTCTCCTTTTCCATCCTCTCCTTTATACACGCTGACACGACACTGCCCCCCCCAGCATCGTGCAGGAGCCAACACCACTCATGCTCGCCGCTCTGCAGCTCACCATGATGCCGTACTTTGACATGTCCGAGCTGACGTACCACCTCCTCTCCGACGTCCCCAATCGAGGTCTCTCGCACGCCTTTATGCACCGCGCCTTTGAGCGTCCTCCGCCACCGCCGCCCTCGCACAGCAGCCACAACCTCGCGGCGTCGCAGCAGCAGCTTCAGCAGCAGCAGCTTCGCCAGCGCTCCTTTTACATGGTCTTCAAGTACTACACGTCCGTGGGCGACGGCCTCGCCCCCGCCCCCTGGCAGCGGTACGAGGCGCGGCCCTCGGACAAGAAGCTCGCCGACCACATCGACATTGCCGAGTGCAGCGCCGTCCTCGCCCTCTCCCTCGCCGGCGCGCCCGTCAAGTCGCTGCGCATGCGCTCCCGCCGCTCCGAGCGCGCCTCCCGCGAGGGCGTCCTCTACGACACCCGCGGGCCCTGGCACCTGCTCAGCATCCAGTCCTTTCCCGACGATGAGCACACGGTCCGCGGCGACGACTTTGCGCAGCACAAGCGCTTCGGCAACGGGCCGCACGCCTTTCTCGACCTGCTGGCGGCCGAGTATCGCGACGCCGGCAAGCGCAACGTGATTTTGCACGAAAAGATAACCAAGCTCATCACACCGCCTGTGAGTTTCCTTTCTTCTCCCGGATTCAATGTGTTTTTTCTGGGAATTACGACTGACAAATGTAGACGGAATTCATGTTTGACCGCCGTCTCCGCGACAAGCTCCTCTTTGAAGACAAGCACTTTACCTACATTCGTCGCTACTTTTGGGCCTACAACACGCTCGCCGTCATCAACACCGGCCTTGCCGCCATGGTCGCCGCCTACACAAACACCTTTACCCCGGAATTCTGGTCCGGCACGCATCCGCTGCTCTGGCCGCACCCCTTTGCCGACAACGGCGACGACGACGACGACGACGCCGCCGCCGCCGCCGCCGCCCACCACCGCGAGACCATGGCCGCGCTGCGCACCGAGCTCGAAAAGGCCGTCTCCGACATCTCCACCATCATCAAGCGCAACGAGCGCACCCGCAAGGAAATCGAAAACCTGCGCGACCAGCTCTTCAGCGGCTCCTCCATCAAGGAGTCGCGCCGCGCCATTGACCAGGGCGACAATATCCAGATCCTCACCATGATCTCCATGATCTTCCTCCCCCTCACCTTTGTCACGTCCGTCTTTGGCATCACCGAGTTCACCATTTCCCCCACAGACTGGCGCTTCGCCGTCACCATGGTGCTCGTGTGCGTGCCCTTCATGGGCCTCGTGGTGCTGCTCCAGACCAACGGCTTCGCCGTCCTCACGCGCCACTGCCGGGAAGCGTTTGGAGCTGTGATGCGGACGCGTCGCGGCGGCGGCGGCGGTGGTGGTGGTGGTGGTGGTGGTGGTGAGGGGGCCAGCAGCGGGATTGGCGGCGGCGGCGCATCGACCGAGGACGACGACGACGGGAGTAGGCCGGCGCAGGCAAGCAGCCAGACAAAGAGGCGCAAGCGGAGAATGGCCGCGGCCGCGGATGGGCGAGTGTCGTGGCGTTGGAAGAGGCCGTGGAAAAACAAAACTAGAACGTTTTACGGCGACGAGAACCTCGAGTGTGGAAGGGTGTGATGGCGGAGTAGAAACGGGAGTGGTGAATAGTCACACACGACTAGACGACAAGAGTGAACATGACTTGACGAGAAACGACCTTTCATAGCGAGCATCATATTTGTATCTTTCATGTATTCAAACATAGATTGGCATCAACAGAACCATTCAGGATCGAACAACAGACGAGGTACATGTTTTATTTCCTTCTAATCATACACTTGGTGGTTGAAAAATCATTGCGATAGACGAAAACTAAAGTTAAAAAAGATACCGAAAGAGAAGCTCGATACACCAGATAAGAACCACACAAGGGAAACAAACAAGATTGCGCAACACAACGTTCCTCCCAAAAGATCGCCGTCATGATTATTTCATCCCTCAGTCTTTCTGTCGCAGTGGTCGTGCGCCGTGCGGGTTGAGAGTACATATCCAAACCACGCCTCTCTCCCCGCAGACTAGCCATGCTTGTGGTGACCGCTCAAGCGTCTCCAACGTATTCACGTCGAGGCATACGACAAACTATCCACTTTGACTTTGAAACCCTTTCAACCAAACTGCAATAAAATAAGAGCCAAGCGTAGATGCTTGAAGGGGTGGTGCATGTGCCAGCAGCCAGTACCAGATAAGCAACACCCAGAATATTAGGAAATGGTGTCAAATTGCCGCGCTCTTTGCGCGCGACGTGCAGATAAGCAAACAAGTCTTGCCGCCGGTCGTGACGCCGCGGCAAGTGGTATCATGTGCTCCCCAACGCCGAATGAAGTCTCCTCAACACGGGATAGATAAAGTCGTCACATCTACCAGCCCTTCTTGCGTGCGAAGCGCTTGTTTAGTAGAGCGAGCACCTTGGGAACGCTAAACTGCACGTATTCGAGGTCGAGCTCTTCTTGGTTGTCCTTTTGCATTTCGAGCAAATCATCAAGCTTGAGGTCGAGTTCGAGAAGACCGCGGTTGCGTCCTATTCAGTATTAGCAACATCCTGCAAAGAGAAGATGAGAAAGCTCTTACCTTTGTAATGCAGAGAAATGACAAAGGTGCCCGGGAGAGGAGATGTAAAGTTAAAGTAAATGTTAGCCCGTCTGTTATCCGGAACATTGCTCTTCTGAATCACACCCTCCTTCTCGAGCTGCTGGTGAGTAAACTTGTAGGGGCCGAGGACCTGCTGCTTCTGCTGCTTTCTCTTGGTACCCTCACTCTGCGATCGGACGTTGTGGAGATAGCTCTTGTACGTCTCAAGCTGTCCGACAAGGTAGGTGTTGTGATCACGGATCGTCTTGTAGACCTCATCCAACTTCTTCGTCTCACTCAGCACACCGTCCTTGAGCGAGCCAAGGTGGTGGAGCTCCTGTTCAACCTCATCACGGAGCAGGCCAAATTGGTCACTCTTGTCAATGACACCCATATCTTGAAGCTGAGAAAGCAGCTCCATGGCACGTATACCCTTTCGGACCATGACTGCGTCGTTTCGGCTAGTGGCAGCGGCATCAGCTACTCGCTCCAGGCGCAGAGGACGCTTAGACACTGCACTGCTCTGAGGAAACGAGCGCATGATCTGCACAAAGACGGACTTGGCTTCCATAAAGAACACTTCCTCCTGTGTAATGTCGAGGGCTGCCGTCAGGTCGTCAATGGCAGTCTCCCAGCGGCTGAAGAGAGGCAGGTTGATGACGCGGTTTTCTTTGCGGGGAACTTGGGCCGGCGCCGCACCAAGCTCGGTCATGATGATGGACAGGTGGGACGACTCGTCGCGGCAAATCTCACCAGTGTGCTTTTCGATGAGGGCGTGCATCGCATAGATTTCGTTCAAGGTAATATCAAGCTGCAAGTCCTTTTTGGAGAGGGCGACATAATTGTCCATCTCCAAGCTCTCATAAAAGTCGCTAACCTCGCATAGATCAAGCATGAATCTGTTGATACGATCCTTGTTCTGCTCGATAAATGGCTGGAGCTTGGCCATGTATGGCTCCTTAGCGTAGGAAGGCTTGTTTGCTAGGTTCTGGAGCATCTTGGCGACCAAAGTCAGTGTACGGCGGGGCTTCTCGGCGGGAGTGCCGTCAATCAGCATGTACGACTTGGGGGTAACAATGGCGGGGTTGATGAAGCGGAGGAAGAAGAAACCTCCGATCAGTGTACAGATGACTTGGTCGTTGGCGTCGGGGTATTTGCGCTTGGTCAAGCTGCGAATCTGCTTGCAGATCCAGCGGATACCGTAGGGCGCCTCCTCGAGGCCCTCCATAATGGTGTTGAGGAAGTTGTTGGCAATCTCGGTAAGCATGGAAAGTCTTGGCTGAATAATGGCCTGGACCTGCGGATTTTCAGCGGCTTGCTCAGCGGTAATGCCGCGGGGTAGAGATGCGGGCAGCGAGCCTGTCTCTTCTTCAATCTGTTCAAGCATGCGTTCGTAGACCTTGAGCGGGTTGATTTCCAAATCGAGATCCTGCAGAATAATGAGGTCGTTGATCCTATCAGCGAGCACGGTTCGCAGGAAGCTCTGGCCAGGTCCACGTCGTGTGTAAGTGGTCATCATTCGAGAAACGGGGGTATTCGCTCGCAGCAAAGAAGAGTAGTCGGGGGTATTATCAAACTGGTAGGTAAGGACGGACTGCAGGGGTTAGCATGGAATTCAGCTGACAATTCTGTCAAGGGCATACCTGAAACATGGTAAGCAAAAGGTGCTCTTCTCTTGACTCGTATTGATTTCCATAGATGGTGAACATGACAGTCTGCAGCAGAGAGTCAATCTCGGCCATGGATACAAGACGACAGAGATGGGCGATATGGCGGGGTTCGGACTGCAAGAGGAAGAGAAGATTGCCATATTTTTGCGTCTTGTCGTCGTTGGGAAAGAAACCTTCCTGCATGTCGGTTGCATCTTCAAGATGGCTGGCTACCTCATTTTGCTGGACTGTGTCAGTAGCGGTTCGGATTGGGAGTCAGGCAGATATAGTTACTTCTTCGAGAGCCATGCGGTTCTGGATGAGAAGCGCAATGCGCGAGTCGAGGTAGCGGACGTCCTTTTCGAGAACGAAGTTCTTCTTGGACTGTGAAGAGATGTTGGACTTGAGGTCACGCAGAATCTTTTGGGCTTTAGCGAGGTCATCCTCAATCTGCATCTCGCCCTCATTGGCCGACATGGACATGTAGAGGGCAGACATGGAGTAGCGCTTCGACTGGCGCGCCGAGCGCGCACCATCGTAGGAGGACATTGTGTTTTGTCGCGAGAGAGGCTGGAACGACGAGGAGGAAGCAGTAGATGCTCGGGACGGCGTCTGCAACATGGCGCCCGATTGTCGACGTCGCGAGGAGAAGAGATGTGCGCGCGTGGCTAGGCGTCGCGGACGTGAAGCAAGAGAGGTGCGCACAGGCAAGGCAAGAGACGAGTCTGGCGGGAGGAATAAGGCCTAGACGTCTCGAGGGCGAGTCGCGGGTGGCGGCGAGTCGAGGATGATGGAAAATGGATGTACGATTTCGAAAGAAAAATGAGGAGTGATGCGTGACCAGGACGACGGGTAAACGGTGACAACGTCGGCGAAGGCGGGCTTGGGCCGGGATTTAAGATTGGGTTGCGCAGCCAAGGACTGGAGAAAGCTTTAGGTCTGTGAAACGGCGGGTGAGCGGCTGGCGCACGATGATGTCGGGACGTTGAGGCTGCTGCCTTTGGGGGGTGTGCGCAGATAGCAAGCGGGTACTCGCAACTTGTATCTCGGGGGGGAGGACGGTAGCGAAGACTCGTGTGAAGAAGATGGCGCTCTATGAAGAATGGCGTGCACGGTTGATAACCGCGGCTGCCGCAAGGTTGAGAGCTGCCAGACGAGCGAACACTTGGAGGCGTCTGGGGATGAGGGCGACAGTACGGGTAGAGGCAGATGAAGCCGTAATTTTCGGTGATGGAGTTGATGGAAGGGGGGGAAGAGAAGGTAGAGAACCGAGACGGGGGGGACTTGTTGGCGGGAGCAAAAGACGAGGGCGAAACGGACAGAGGATAGAGTGGGCGGCGTGGTGGGCAGCAGAGCGAGAACCCTCAACACCACTGGAGTTGAGCAGTTGGCAGTAATTACAGGTCCCACCGTGCCCAAGATAGCGCCCTATATTGCCCTGTAGCGGGCGGTTGGCGGCGGGCGTTGATGGCTTGCGCTGGTGGCTTTTGGAAGCAGTGGAGCAGTCAAATCGGGGGAAAGAGACGCAGACCCAGTAGGCCAGGTACCAGCCGGTACCAGCAAGCCAAGGGAGGGGCTCTGTACGACCCGGGGCGGGGACAAGTCCAGGAACGATGAATTAATTACAGTGAGCCCCAGTGAGCCCTGCACGCCGCCCATGAGCGTTCGGTTACAAGTGGCAGGTGGGTGGTCGCAGTGGACTCGGACACCCTTGGACGCTCAACTGGGGGCGCCCAGCTGCAACTGGCCCAACACCGACAGGCATGATCAACCGGCCATTGACTTCAATGACTTTACAGTGGCCCGTGGACAAGATTACCTTACAGAGGTGCATGTACCTGGCATAGCGGGCATCAGTAACCATGAACCTTGCACAGCGTTTTTGCAACATTCATCTCATAGCCGCGACTCATTCGCTGAATTGTCTCGTCGCACCCTTCTCGAATCATGATCCATGCGCCGCACAATGACATGATATGCGCACTCCCATTTTTTGCATCAGCGTATCGTGCATGCTTACTGTCGCCTTGCACAGCCGATGACCCCGGCTGACGGGTACGGGTCAGGCCACAGTCGAGCAGGGTATCTCTGCCCCCAGTCCCACGAGTCTCTGACAGCTTTTCAGAATGGTAATATTAATTTACTGCTGCAGGGAAACATGCCAGTAAACACATGTCCTGGCTGGTAGTTAGTTACCAGTGCAGTCACATAGATAGGCAGATACGGAGTACACAAGCACAGATGTTGCCTCGGGTATTCACCCACAACCACCCAACGCACCGTTCGTCTTCTTCTTGCCAGCATACCAGTACGGACAAGGTAGTCAAGAAGAGTCCATGTTCATCACATTGACCCCTACTCGCGCTAATAGCCCCTCCCCCATCATTGCCTGAGCGCAAATCACACAAAACCTTTCCCGTCTTGTCCAGGCTCGCCACTTGTCGCCCATGTCTCATCCCATGACCCTTCCGATCGCCATCTGATACACCAGCTCTGGCCCCATCGAGCCCCTGCTCATTACACTCCAAATTGGCACACGCGCTTGTCGCGCCCAGGTTTTCGAGTTTGTTCTAAATACTGGGTATGAGGGCAAAAAAAAAAAAAAAAAAAAAAAAGAAGAACTCATCTCCCCATACGAATCCGCCTGCAGCTATCTGCTACGCACACGGGTCTTGTCGTTGATTGCCATTGTCAGCGAAGCCTGCCATCAATTAATGCCAATGGCTCTCGCATCCGACGCTGACTGCACCTGACGTAGGCGCAGTTACAAGCTCAAGGTCTTTTATCAAGGCTCAGACGGTTCTCGTCTTTATTTTTCACTCAAAACAAGGCACCCCCCCCCCCCCCCCGCCCCCCAATATGGTGCGCATGATGGTGACGCTCTGCATTGGACTGCACTAAAAATGACAGCTCGTTTCACAGCGCAACATAGCTGCCGCCCCCTAATCATTGAAGAAACACAAGAGGGCAAGACTAAAAAAAAGTGCATTGCGGTAGTGCCGGACCGAAATAGCACGAACCGTGGCCCTCTCTCCCGTTGAAACCGCGAAACCGCTACCAACGACAGCATGCCGCACGGCCGCACCACACGGCTCCTCGGAAACTCGGTTTCACGACAGCCAATCAACCCCACCGCAATTGGCTCAAGGGTCTTCAGCTTTGGTCAAGTGTTCTTCCGTCAAGGACATCCACACCTTCTACACGATACTGTAACTAGTAGTTGTGCTTGTACTGGTATACGTAGATGCTATTCGGAGGCAGCCTTGTGGAGCTACCCAGAATGAGTTCATCCAGCCGTGACTCACCCCGGCGCGGCTGAGCTTGGCAACAGTACCACGCCGAGATTCTTATACAAGTGAGTTGGTATGGACAGCCAGCTGAGTTTTCACCAATATGTATGGCCTCAATGTAGAGGCATATAAACATCACGATAGCCTCACAACTGCCTGTGCACGTTGTCCTCTTCCCCGATCGCGCCCCGCTTCCATCTGCGCCACCTCTGCTCACCATGACTGGCCCAGACTACAATGCTTATCTGCAAACCATCTACCCTGGCACGCAGTGGGCAATATCGCGATTCTCTCACGGGTCCATCAATGCCACTCATCGCGCCGTCAAAACAGCTGGGCAGAATGGACCATCCTCACTCGTGCTGAAGCATGCCTCGCCTTACTTTGTGGACGACGACACGGGCAAGGTGCAGCCCTTCTCCATCAAACGACAGGTGCCCATCCATGTTTCAAGCGAACAAAGCAATCTATTGCAACTAACACGGCTGTAGGAGATTGAAGCGGCTATAATGACATTGCATGCTGACATCATACCCGACAATGGCAGTTGTGCAACTTGGAGATTGCCCCAATTCCTGCACCGCTCGAATGGCAAGGCATCTGAGCTGCTGGGCACCGAAAAAGAAGAACAAGTGTCCGTCATGCTCATCGAAGATCTTGGCAACGTTTCTAATCTGCGGGACACCATACTGGCATTCGCCGAAGCAGAGCCCTCTCTTCACATTGACACAGTGGTCGCCAACATTGGCCACACTCTCGGCACCACGCTTGCGACGATGCACAGTGCAGAAACGGCACGCGCAATCGAAAACAGCGGCGTCGCAGAGATTCTCTCCCAACGGCTAACCGATGACGTCGTCTGGTTTCTCGCCATGGAGCTGCTGCCCGACTACCTTGCCGTCGCGCCGAGGGCCGAGGAGTATTTCCAATGGCTCGTCGACGACATGCAGGCTCCCCGGCACGCATACCCCCCCGCGTGCCTGATGCACGGCGACTTCAACTACGGCAACATCCTCATGCCTGCCGACGCGCTCGAGACGGGTAAAAACAGCCAGCCCATTGTCATCGACTGGGAGTTT